>VMOF01000013.1:16708233-16758822 GCA_011764245.1 Trialeurodes vaporariorum | reverse complement strand
TATTGGAATCGTTGGTCCAACGAGTACCTGAACACACTGAATCAACGGTCAAAATGGACCACTGAACAGGCAAATTTGAAGCCCAACGATCTAGTAATCATAAAAGATGTCAACGCAAGTTATAAATGGAAGTTGGGGCGCGTCATCGATACTTTCCCTGGAAAAGATGGCACAACTCGCGTCGCCAGGATCAAAACAGCGCACGGCAAGCTTCTAAGGCCCGTGGCAAAGCTTTGCTTATTACCGACGCATTAATCATCGATTCATCGATTCACCGTTCATCGAAGTAATCATCAATTCATCGTTTATCGATTTCAATCTCACAGTTTGCCTTAAAACCTTGTACATAAAATAATAATAAAAGTTGTTTCTTCTTGATGTCAAATAGAATTGTTTTAGTTTTTTCTTTTATTCCTCCAGCTTTTTATGGTGGGGGGTAGGTTGAATTTTCTTTTCTTTGTTCTGCGTAGAAGTTGTCTATCGTTTTAAAAAAAAAAAAAAAAAAATGTGTGTGTGTGTAAATAGTCGAGCTTTTGTCTGGTCAGTTGCAGTACCATTTTTTATTTTCTTTTTGGTGGGGGGTATGTTCTAACTTTAAGTTTTTTTTTTTGCAATAAGTTTTTTGTTAAAAGTGCGCGGTCCGACAGCTTTGCCGGCGACTCGCGGCGCGTCTGATTTTGTGTCTAATTTTGTCTAGTTTTTCCTCATACTTATCACGCCATCTATCAATCGTATCAATCACTCGTATCATCTCATCTCATTATCCATAGATCGCGTTCGCGCATCTTGTCGTATGTTACTCGCTGTTTCAACTCATTTTAATTTCTATATATAGTCTCAGAGCGGGTATACCATTGCTTTTCGATCGAGGGTTAATTATACAGATTGACTTCTAAGTTTTGTGACTCGAGTGCCCGATAGCATGCCTGCGCCGTAGTGAGGACAGGATATCCGGCTGGGCCGATCGAAGCTTAGTTGCTAAAGCTGTATTACCAACTTGCGAATAACAGTGCGCCGAAGTGAGGACACTAATAATTGCTCGTAAGCCCTTCTTCGAGCCAGTTCTTGCTTAATATTGTGAGAGCTTTCAAGTTGCCTCCTTTTACAAGGGGCACCCCCTCTACCGTTTTCCCTTCCCATCTTACAAATAGGCGGGGGGCGAGGGGGGAACCTACGGGCTTTTGATAGCACCCCACTTAACGTTTTTCTCTCTTTTACAAAGACTATACAGGGTGTCCGGTAAGTCCCGGAACGGCTGCGCCATTTCTTTATTTACGCAGATAAAAAAACCAAACTTTGGGAATGCTCCTAGATAAATAAAAACTACTTTTTGGGGGGGTCAAAATTTTGGTTGCCCCTCCCGGGGGGGGCGGGGGCGCCCCTAACTTTTTTTTTTCAAATGGCAACCCCTATCTTGTGATACCTCATTCGAAAGAAGGTAAAAAAATGAGCATTTTGGCGCAAACTGCATGTCGATATCTCTTTTAGTATTCGAGATATCGAACTTCAAAATCTATGGAAACCCATTTTAAAAAAATCATAACTCTTATTCAGAAAGTCGCTATTTAAAAAACTAGGGGTCTAAACTACTCTACATAACAAGCTCTTTCCAGGGGAAAACACCTCTGCCCAAAAAAATTAACTTACAGTTATTGTTTTTTTTTCCCGCCAAAATTTTTTAAAACATTTTGGCGGGAAAAAAAACAATAACTGTAAGTTAATTTTTTTGGGCAGAGGTGTTTTTCCCTGGAAAGAACTTGTTATGTAGAGTAGTTTAGACCCCTAGTTTTTTAAATAGCGACTTTCTGAATAAGAGTTATGATTTTTTTAAAATGGGTTTCCATAGATTTTGAAGTTCGATATCTCGAATACTAAAAGAGATATCGACATGCGGTTTGCGCCAAAATGCTCAGTTTTTTACCTTCTTTCGAATGAGGTATCACAAGATAGGGGTTGCCATTTGAAAAAAAAAGTTAGGGGCGCCCCCGCCCCCCCAGGAGGGGCGACCAAAATTTTGACCCCCCCAAAAAGTAGTTTTTATTTATCTAGGAACATTCCCAAAGTTTGGTTTTTTTATCTGCGTAAATAAAGAAATGGCGCAGCCGTTCCGGGACTTACCGGACACCCGGTATACTCTGACAATGTCAACTCACCATTAATCATTCGTTTTTCATTCATTTCATATCATTCACACCATTCATTCATTTCATTAAGAGCAAAGCTCTATTTTCTTTCAAACTAGTACATTCGGGCGGGTGCGTTCCATTCTGGACCACGTTTTCTAGCTGCGTCCGTTTTAGGGCCCTAGAACACTAATATATAATTGGTGCGAATTCTCAATTCTCAATTCTCAAATCTCAACTCTCAACTCTCAATTCTCAATCGTCATCAAAAATCATCGTTTTTAAGTTCTTGCTATTTCGTTAGCCGGAAAACTCTATTTTCTTTCGTTTTTCATCGAATCGTAAACTTTGTTCTTTTCTCTCAAGTAATTTTTAATTTGTCGTTCTCGTTTTCTGCTTATCGTAATAATAATTAAATAATTAAAATCAATTAAAGTAATTAAGTAAAATACTGATTAATCCATTCTCTTTTTATCGCGTTTTCAATTAACATCAGTATTATTTCATTTTCTTTCGCGAGTAGGATAGACTTCTATGATGATAAGGTAGCTTAATTTATCTATCTCATTCTTTTAAGTTTGTATAAACATATTTTTACATATCTGAGAAGTCTATTCACTCTAAATCATACATGAGGGAAGATTACAGATCAAAGTATTTTTGTGCATTTTAGTCATACATTGAATTGAACTGTGTAATCCTTTCTCAACCGGTTGTATCATCGATGAATTCAAAAATGCAATTAATTATACGCAAAACGGTAGTTCTGCAAGTGACGGCAGAGCTGTCGTTCCAATTAAATTTAATAACAAGTTTCAACTAACCGATGATTCCACTGGTTGAGAAAAGATTTCACAGTTCGTTTCAGTGTATAATGGGGCTGTTGCAAACTTTTGCTACAGGCTTATTAATAGTTGATTATGGGATAGTACCCGGTAAAATAACGATTAGCGCTCTAAAAAATCACGAAATCCACTCCTAAACTCTCAAAATGCTTTTAAACGCGAGACCGTAATGGCGGCCGGGGCCGCGGTTTTCATTTGGATTCCCTATCTTCAATCAGCGCCACCTACACGAGGTGTTCTCGCAATACTACACAAGAAGAAGAAGAAGCATATAATTGCCATAAGAAAACCGCGGCCTCGGCCGCCATTACGGTCTCGAATTTAAAAGTATTTTGTGAGTTTAGGAGTGGATTTCGTGATTTTTTAGTGCGCCAATCGTTATTTTTACAGGGTATTACCCCATATTCAACTATTAATAAGCCTGTGGCAAAAGTTTGCAACAGCTCCATTGAAATGTACGAAAATACTCGCATTCGTAATCTTTTTTCAACCGGTAGAGTGGTCGATGACTTTAAAAAAAAACTTGCGGATTTTAATAACTCGACGTCCAGTCCACCGATTGAGAAAATATGGCCGATCCGAGTATTTTTGAGTATTACATAATCATAAACTAAAACTGAACTGTGTGATATTTTCTCAGCCGGTGGAATCATCGGTGAATTGAAAAATTCCATTGAATATACAGCAGCGGATGCACTACGTTGATAAAAAGTGATGGATAAAAAGTGGCAAAAAATAAGTGGAAAAAAGTTATCAAAAATCATCTTTTTCGTCCTCATGAGTTTAGTTAAAAACTGTGTGCTTAACTGCTTATGCACTACGACTGCGTGTTGCACCTAAAACGCGCCTTCAATTGGTCAGGTATGCAATTCCACTTCTGCTGGGTCGGAATAGTTGCTTCACTAAATTATGATACGGCGTTCGATTGGAAAGCACAGAGCTGTGAGGCTGCGACGATTAAAACTAACATAGCAGTTTTTTAAAAGTCCGAAATGAAGCGGCTTATCAAAGAGAGGGCATTTTAGATTTTTACTTTCTGTTATTTGGGAACGAAAGGAATACACAATTACACAGACAATCAGCTTTTCATTGCTTCAAGACCAGTGGCTTGCGAAATTAGTAAGTGGCGGCTCGTGCATTGTGGCAACAATGCACTATGGTTTGAAATAATCAAAAATTGGCCAAACGTCAGAAAGTAAATTTTTCATAAATTCGTCACTTATAAACTTAGAAATGCTATAGACAGGTTTTAAGTGTAAGCGTAAAAACTAGAAAAAGATTATTTTTGATGCCTTTTTTTCGCTGAGTTTTGGCCACTTTTTTCTGATCTCAGACCATAGTGAAATGGACTCCCTCCATTTAAACCATTTGAACACATTTATGCATATAATTTCGTAAAATCAACCAGAAAATATGAAGGGACAAGGAAAAAACACGGAAATTATTTAGGTGACCTAAGAGGATACATGAATCCCCCCTCTCTCTCCCTGTCTCTGTCTCGCTTTCTCTCTCTCGCTTTCTCTCGCTCTCTCGCTCTCTCTCTCTCTCTCTCTCTCTCTCTCTCTCTCTCTCTCTCTCTCTCTCTCTCGCTCTCTCTCTCCCTCTCTCTCTCTCTCTCTCTCTCTCTCTCTCTCTCTCTCTCTCTCTCTCTCTCTCTCTCGCTCTTCTAAGCCATTTGAACCCACGTGTTAAAAAGAATCGATAATGGGGCTGACATCATCTGACTGCCCCTTTAGCTGTCCTATCCTGACACACACTTTCAAATGGGCGAAGAGAGAAGAAGACAAACTTCTAGACCCAGCAATGCACTTGACAACTGTAAAACGAAAATACGGATAGACAAGCAGGTGAATTGTTGATTCAGCCCCTCCAGGAAATTCACGCTAAAAAAAGAAAACCCCCAAATTGACATTCATTTTAATCCACTTAGCAAAAAAAAAAAAAAAAAAAATATATATATATATACTTCGCTCCGACGAAAAAGGTCAGTTTTTTTTGTTAGCTGCTTTGAGTTACACGACGAAAAAGAAAAAAGAATCTGCACAAAATAAGCTTCAATTTTTGCCGAATGGTTTTTGGCAGTTTCGATATGCCTCCAGGTGTTTAAGTGTTTCACTTTTTGAAAAAGTGTTATTTAATTTGATTTAGGTCTCAATCAATATTTTCCGTACTAACCAAAATGTGTAAAATCCGAGTTTTTTTGTTGACATTATTACCATTGTCTACGTTGGTGGTTACGGTTTTCACGCGGTACAGCAAATATTGGCCTAAAAAAAGAACAGTCTGACTTCACTTTCAAAGTATGCCACATGATGATCAAGCGTTCAAAAAAGAATCGCTCCTAATCGTCAATGTAGATTCAAACTTCGAATTCAATCATATCGTCAAAGCACTAAACGCAGTGCCGATACCTGTGACCATTGAAAAGTACAAAAGCAGGTGGGAAATTTAACGTACATGCAGAACAAACGTCCGATAAACGTACTTTTCATCTTAAACGACTATCACGATATTCTTGGTTTCATACTGGATTCTGTATCTGAGAAACCCAAAAATATGGGCCCAGACAATTTTGATAGTTTTCCCTGTGACGGGCGACTATAAAAACGTCTTAAATCGTACATTTCGGGGAGGCTGCAAAACATTCGTCTTTCTAGCAATAACGAGCATATTTCAAGGAATACAAGCGGAACATGCGGTCACAGGAAATGTTACAGATGGGCTTTGATTGATTGTTATTTTTTATCGGACACTTTTTTCGAGCGCACTGTAAAATCGTACAGGAACGATTTATTGAATTCTCAGAACTATCTGTTTTTTTAAAATCAACCGTTTTGTATCCAACTGCAATCTTAGGTTTGTATTTAAATTTATCTGGCGATTTTTTAAAGGCCGCCGAACTATTATTTGTTTAAAAAATATTTGCTACAAATACGATGCTTTTCTGAGAAAATCAGCTCATTTCTTGGAAAGAACTCAGACGATTTCTTTGACTTTTCGTTGAAAAATATGAATTCAAAAAAGTTTTTCGATCTTCATCTTACGAGCATTGATTTGATTTTGAGTCGGCGCATTCACTCAATACTGAGCTCTGGTCTGTGGTTGTAACTGAAGTCTTAGAAGATATGGGACAGAAATTTTAAAAGGAGTAGTCTCTTACCTACGATATTTTCCAGACTTTACGGCCCTGAAGATCGATGGAAAAATTTTCAGCAACAAAGGGGGAAATGAAAAACGGCGGGGGGTTTGCCCTTGGAACTGTACGATTTTCGACACTCCTACGAGATTTTTCAGATTTTGATGTAACCACAGCTATTGAAACAGATCAATTTTTTTTACTGTCCCGAGGGAAAGGTTTCATTCCTCAATGCTTGGTTGTTTTTCAGTGTTTTTTCCCGTACCGTCTGGACCTGCATTCTAATAGCAGTTGCTACTTTCTTTTTGACTCTACGCATTTACGATCGGTTTTTGGCAAAGCCTTGAAATCTGGCCTTCGGGATAGAGAGTTACGTGCAATTGAGGACACACCGACGAGTCTAATAGTCCTTCGTTGTTTTATGAACATGAGTCAACACAAATCACATTTCGAAAAACTCTTCGCAGGTAAAAATTTTTTTTGCCACGTTCACATTTTCAACCATGGTTATCGCATCCGTTTTTCCCGAGTGGCATGTATACTTTACTCAGCAAGAGAGTGCGTTATCCTGACACTGATAGTATCGAAGGCTTGAGGGAATCTGGACGTTTAAATTTAGTCAAGTGATATAAAAATGGACTCATCACTGATTTCAAAAGATTCTCAAAACTCTTGGTTTAAAGATAGATTAGTTGATAACTATCAATTTTTATGAGCATTGCAGTGTCTGCACACAACTTCCTTGGGTTTTGGGTTATTCAATGAAATTTTAAAATAACTGGTGAAGTCAGGATTACGAAAAAGTTTCTAATTTTGGAGAGCAAGAGCACTTGAAATGTGGCGCGTTATAAGATCAGTCATGCAAAAGGATGCTTTTTTGACGAGTTTCAGTATACATTACAGCGACGCGAACATATCCTATCAGAGGTGCAGCAGATGTTGGATTTTGGAAGAGGGAGGGTTTCATCACGTCAAAGAATGCCTTTTGACGACCCCAGTTATTTTTTTTGTACCAAGGTCCTCTTTCTACTTTGATTTGTTCAATGAGAAATTGACTCAATTTATGGAATCTGGAATGATTGAACATTTGACTTCTACACACACTTCGTTTTATCTGAACTTGCTGTTTCAGGAAAAACCTGGTAACAATTCTGTACGGACATTTACAATAATAGATCTGCAGATAGCTTTCATTATCTTCATCGCGGGATCGATAAGTGCTTGCGCCGTTTTCATTGCCGAACTTTACACCCATGCATTAAAGGAACGCTGTCGTTCCCGCTTTCTGAATAGACGGAGAAGAAACCAAAAAACATCCGCAGGAATTGTGAGAAAAGGAACAGATAAAATGGTTGGATTATTTATCAAAGTCAGGCATATTTTTTATGGAGACTTGATACTTGATAGCTAAGATCGATTGACCGGTAATTTGTGGGTTCCAACTAAATTATCACGACTTTCGATGTTGTTCAACCCATTAACTCATTAATTCGTTTAAAAAAAAAGAAAAAAAAATGCTTAGTTGTAGTGCTTGTGCGCGATTTCTACGAAATTAGCGCTCCTAGCGGCGAAACTGAGGAAGTTGATAGAAGTGAGTGGCGCTTTCTATCGGAAAAGCCGCAAGTTCATGAGCATCGTCGGGTAGCGGTCGTTTTGTTGCTCGGTTAAGGACATGGTACTGAGTTAAAGAATGGTGCGGTTGCAATTGTATACAGTGTGTGACAAAACAAATGAGCCAAACTTCTGGAGCATGTTTTTAAGGCCAAAATAAGACTTTCTATTTTTATTAACGTGGGTCCGAAAATGCCCCATTTTTGAACTCTAGCTCCTCAAAGTTTAACTAAACTTAACGTTTTTTTTTTAATATTGGTCACCATTATGAACCAAATATCATGAAAATTGGTTTCTCGAGCTAATTTTACGTGTCAAATCCAATAATGGCAATCTGATTGTATTTTTCAGGCAATATCACAGTGTAATTTTTGTTAACACCCTGTATAATGTACATTAAACATATTTCGTATGAGCATTTCTCAGTTGCGACATCATAACAAAACTAAATCGTTCATACCTACGAGACTGTATAGTTTTCTTTGCGTTAAGATTTTCATGTAGTTTCGCTGTATCATCGCATCAGCTGCCCAACTAGATACCAGTCCTACAACGAATGACGCCAAGTTCATCACGGCAGCTATGTTACCATTCTAAAGTGCAAGGAGCAAACGGAGAGTAATTAAAAAATCTTTATGACGTGGAAGACCCGTAATATAATATCGGGCGCAAATCAACGCCAATAAGGCCCGAAAGTTTGTTTTGGACGGACACTCTGCGGAGTATTTGACCCAAAAACTCAAAATGAAAGTGTCATCAATTAGTAAAATATTTACGGTTTTTTAGTGGTTAGTATTTAGTAACCACCCTACTACTGCGTATTGATATCTCAGAACCCCAATGTTGATCTCCTGTCAAGAAGACATGATGGAAGTGAGCGTCCAAGTCACTTCCCTGTTTTTCATCTTTCGATAGAAAGGACTATAGACATAATAGATATCTCTATCAAGAACGATTTTGATGAGAGGACTTTCTTTTGAAGGTCATAGTACTCATTTATTCTTAAGGGACCTACTCGACTTTAGACGTTGTCATTTTCACTTGCCTTTAATCTTATTGTAAAAGGCAGTGTTGCCAGATCGAGGGTAAAAAGCCGTATCGTCCCCATTTAAATCAATGTAAAGCGTATTTTCACTCCAATCTGGAAACGCTGGTAAAAGGGGTCAATCCAGCTACCATTAGGAGTGGCCTCCCCCCTCAGAAATAGATGAAATTTTCAGGGATGATAGAGCTAAGCGTCAGCTTTCAGAATATTTGCAGTTTTTTTTAATTTGGTCTACTGGAAGTGGGGGAGGCAGGGAGTTCAAAGTCAAAACCTTCCAAATACACACCAAAAATACACTGGTGTTCATAAAAAATGTGGGAGATGATACACACAGTAAGCACATGTATTTTTTAATAAGGGTCGGAAGAGATAACGACCACCATTTTGAGTATACGGTTAGAATTACACGGAAAAAAAACTGCGGTGAAATTAACCATATGGATACCTGATTTTGGCACCTGCTAGATGTTATGGTATAATGTTAACCAGAAGTATAGGTACTATGTTTTGACTAGATATTAGCTGATGTTACCTGATTGCATGTCGAATTTACTCAAAGTATCGGTAAATGTACCATACTTCTGGTTAAGTTTACCATAACATCTAGCAGGTGCCAACATCAGGTATCCGTATGGTTATTTTCACTAATCTTTTTTTTCTTTCTTGTAGGATCCTCAAAAGCTTTAAAAGTAAGAATAACATTAATTAATTTTGTTCACGGGCCACCTCTGGGACATAAGCGGACACAGGAATTTGCCTGTCTCTCTCTTCTTCTATTTGAGCAAGTGTGTTAGAAAAGGATAGCAAAGCGGGCCATCACTTGACTTTAGCCTCTATCTCCGTCATCTTCTAACTCACGTATTCAAATGAGAGGAGAGAGAGAGAGGAAGACAAATTCCCGTTTCCGCCCATGCTCTGGGAATAATGTCCTTTAATACTTTCAAACCTGAAAATACTTTCTATTCAGAAACAGATTTTTGACCGTCATATCTGATGTGGGCACAATTTTCTCATATAAAACGATATGCATATCGTATTTTCATTTTCTCTTTAAGATTCTATGTTCATCAGGTGTACATTGAAATGTCCACCAGGTTTGAAAAGGTTTATTAATTTATTCATTATTTTGCATTATGATTCTTTCAATTTTATACCTGTCTTATGCTGAAGTGTCGAACGTCACTCATATATTTCGGGAGATCCGTCATAATTAGGTAAGAGCCCCAATCATGTCCAAACGCTGCTAAAATCAAACTCCACAGAGGAGGAGATCTCAGCATTTCTCTCCAAGGAGTTGGACCCAAATCCTGCAGAATTTAAATCGGCCAAATCAGTGGCTGCTCGTGCAATGTAGCAACAATAGCATTACTTCCATATAAAAGCATTCATACATCATATTGTTTCAAATGAGTTAAAATTAGTAATCGATAAAATCAATTAATCCATTAGGAATTCAACTAATTAAATAATAAAATTAACTATTTATAAAATTAATTAAACAATAAAATTAACTACTTATAAAATTAATTGATTTTACGAATTACTAATTTTAACTCTTTTGATACAATATGACAAATCAATTCTCTTGTATGGACGGAGTCTATTGTTCTAATTAATATAATTCGTTATTTCATTAAGAAATCAATTAATTAAATATTAAAATGGATTATTTATAAAATTAATCAATCATTTATTAAATTAATCAGTTCATAAAACCAATTGATTAATTAAATCTATTAAGTGCTGGCCTTGGTGGCTTGGTGGCTAGATCATCTGGCTGCCAACCCATATGTCCCAGGTTCAAATCCTGGTAGTGGTGACAAATTTTCTGAAATGCTAATTGTAAGTTCTCTGCAAAAAGAGACTTCCGATAACAGCATTGAAGCAAATTTGGACGCCTAGAGCATGTGGGGTCAGCCAAGTTGGTCTAGCGTTTAGCGTGTGCGCCAGATACCGCATGGTCTCGGGTTCGATCAAGGCTTCGAACTCGGGCACGGCCATTAAATAGCCTGTGATGAGTTATGGCACCTGGTCCAATGCTAGTTAGTTCGTTTGCCCATATCCCACTGTCATCAGTGGATCAAGCGCGGACTACAAGGGGGGCCAAGTGGCTCCTGACCAGGGCCTCTGCTTGGTATTCGTACTGGCTTGCGATTTCGCAAGTTGGGAGAGCAGACTGCTCACAGGTGTAATGGTCGGTGTGACTTGGGAGGTTGGGGTTAGGTCAGAGAGTGGGAATCAAGACTGAGTTGAGACATAAGGGTAAAATCTGGGAAGTAGCTTAAAAATAGTAATAACAAGTGGGATTAGCTGCCGCTACTTAAAGTAAAAAAAAAAAAAAAAAAAAATTAAAGAGACTCTTGATAATTCTGATCAAAATCAAGAATTGACCGGAACCTTCAGTCGCAAACCTTCAGTCGGGGGCTCTACAGATTTATACACAGTAAATTGGAGTGTCTATGGAGAACCACCACCACCAACCCCCCCCCCATCTGGAGGGGGCTCATGAGTCCGGGTCCTCCCCTGAAATTTTTCGAAAATTGAGTACTCTCGAGACTTTTTTTCACGCAGTTTGTTTTAGCTTTAAAATTTCCATTTCTCTCCCAAGAAGAAAAGAGCTGGCTTTCTTTTTCTGAAAGCTTTTTAATATGCATTTACAACCACGGAAAATACATGGCCAATTCACCACATCTAACGGAGGAACAAACCAGCTCTTTTTAATTTCAGATTATTACACTGATTTATTTTCTCCTCCATCTTTATCTTTATTCTTTCAAATGTTATGTTTTGTGTAATACAAGGGTCAGATGTAATCATCGGGCCCTAATTGAAGGCCTCAGGGGGGCCCCTTAGGTTGCCCCCCCGCGCGCCGCGGGGGCATCGGGGGCCTCCGGTACGCCAATGGAATTGACACAAGTAGACTCGCCTCATTCAACCACTTCGGAACATCAAATGTCGCCTGCAACTATGATGCTGTTTCCACGAAATGCTTCGAAAAAGAAGAAAAAAAGGAAAAAACATTCTCAAAACGGCCCTGTTTCCCTAATAACTTATATACCTGTTTCTGAACTCTTTAGACGTTTTGTTTAAATCACATCCATTCTTTTTAATTATCTGTACTTGTACTCATTTACAAAGTGTAAATGACCTCAGATGCCAAGGCTACTTCAAATATATGTAAACTACTCTACTACTACTGCTACTACCAATACTACTAAATTAATTGATTAATAATTAAAGGAATTTATTTATTGGTTAAATGGTTATATGATTATTTGATTAAATGATTGCTCCATTGCTGACCTTTCTTCTTTCAAGTTGACCCACAGTTTCCAGAATGTAACATCTTTCTTCGTCCGATATGAAAGGATGAGAAGACGGATTTTCATAAGCACACGTGACCCATAGTATGAACCAAGCAATGGCAACGGTGCCAAGAATATAGAAAAACAGATCCCATCGACCGGTTAGCTCAATCAAAGTGCCTCCGAATGAAGCACCAATCATCATGCCAATCAGTGCACCTGCGTATGGAGAAGGAAACCGTTTCTCAAATTCGATAATGTTAGTACAACGAAGTTTCAAAAGTACACTTGCTTGCTTCATAACTTAAATTTTTTATGGTTTACCGTGACTCGTAATTTGTAGTTTGGCGCAACGTTACAATGTTTTCATTAAAATCCACGCATGATATCGAATAGAGGGCAGTTTAAAGTGGGAAAATATTTGGAAAAAGGACATCATTTCCTTGTCCTTGTTCCCAGTCTGTGTACCCTAGTTGTATATTTAAAATGATCCTTGAGGTATCCTGAACAAAAAATAAAATAAATAAAAATGCTTACAACCTCCTCTCAATAACCTCTCCGGTCAAATAACGTGTTTTGGCAATTATATAAATTCTTGTAAAATGTAACCGTGTAGGACTTACATTACATATTACCGGAATAAACTATAGTTGTCATTTTGCTCCTTTCAAGCGGAGGTGCCCATTGCGCCAGCATAATATTCATCGCCGGAAATCTTGCACCCTGAAAGAAACGATAAGACAAAGAACATTCAATTAAATTTAATTAGCCTGTCTATTAAAATAGCTCTGTTCTTTTTAATTTAATTTAATTAAATTTTTTTTCTTTGATTTATTCAATTGAATTTTTGTATCATCTTACATTTATTGAGTCAATTTGCACAATTGAATTAGTTTGCAGTAAGCCTACGTGCGAAGTAAATGATGAAATCACTCATTCAACTGAACTATTTTGCTAACCTTATTGTTATAAAGACTACATTTTACACGGAGTCTAATGGAAATTCAAAAAAACGAAAAAAAAAAAACAAAAAAAAAAAAAAAACAAAAAAAAAAAAATAAAACATTCAGTGTAACTGCATGTACTGCATTGTGTAAAAAATTATTCGAGAAAATGTCGTTGAATTTTGTTAATGTATAAGTCTTAGATTACATTGATAACTTTTTCATAATTCGTGTGCGAAAGGGTTACTGTCAAAGTACACAGTCTGGCCAAAAGTTCTGCCAGTCGAGGCACCGTCGGTTTTTTGCGTGTACATGCAATGCCGTTCCAGATAAGTACATAAACCCCTACATATTCTAAAAGTAGACAAAAAACCTACAAAACGATGCTAATCAAATTTGAAAATACCGCTTTTAAATCCCTTTTATCGAGCGTCCAACTTGCAACCTTTTTTTTTTCAAGATATCTTTCTGGTCGCGATGGTCACTTGTCAGATAAAGATGTTTACCGAATTAATTAGACAGGTAGCCGTTTGGCGTCGCTTCGATGAAGTGTTTAATGCATTATGTAATAAGTTTAGGGCTAATTGCAAGCGTGTAAAGTGCATTTACTGCATATTTTTTGTGGAAGTGTTCCGGTTCAAAAATGGAGTGGGGCACGCACGAAAATCGAATCGCAGTGATTGCCTTGCACCGCTGCGGTAAAGGCCCAAAAGAAATATGGGAAACATGGGAAATATGGGTCTTTTTTGGGAAATATGGGTCTTTTTTGTACTAATGTAAAATACTTATTACATTTTCTTATTTGACACCAGTAGTTTTCATTTTCTTGCCTTTGAAAGAAAAATAAACGTGTAATTTTTGGCTGCGACCAAAGAGAAATAATAATAAAAAAAAAAGGCACAAGTTTGAGGCCTGATTTGGAGAAACAAAAAAAGGAATTTTTTAATTTAATTGGTACCATTTTGCAGGTTTTTTTTGTCTACTTTTAGAATATATAGGGGTTTATGTACTTATCTGGAACGGTATTGCATGTACACGCAAAAAACCAACAGTGCCTCGACTGGCAGAACTTTTGGCCAGACTGTGTACATGTCCCACTTATTTCCATTTTCTGCCCTATTTTTGGTAAAAAAAATTAATATTCTGAAAAAAATTTAAAAAAATCTGTGGATTACGAGTGCTTGGAGGTCTGATCTAATAGAAAATATCAATAAAAGGGATATTTATAATTAGTTTGTACAGTATACACCCAACTCGTGTATGAATGAGGCTGGTTTTGCCGCTTTTTCGGGAAAACGGTTATTTTTCACTTTAAAAGGAAATTTAGTTAAAAGCTCAAGAGAGAGAGAGAGAGAGAGAGAGAGAGAGAGAGAGAGAGAGAGAGAGAGAGAGAGAGAGAGAGAGAGACAGCTTCTGCTTCAAGCATGTGTTACCTTACCTGCATCAAGATAAATATTTTATACTCCAGAAAATATGTCACTCGCTTTGCTCATACCCAAAACCTAACTTTACAGCCGTTTTAGTGGCTTGATTCGCCGTTTTTTGCGAAAAAGGGCAAAACTATAGCCATAATTATACATGAATCGAGTGTACAAATCAAATTTAATCATTGTTAATCTCTGTTATATTAAACCTCCAAGCACACGTACTCCACAGTTTTTTTTTTTTTTTTTTTTTTTTAACTTTTTTCTGACTTTTAATTTTTCACCAAAATTGGGTCAGAAAATAGCCCTTAATGGAACAGGTCTTTTAAAAATTTAGGCAAATTACCTCTCCGAGTCCTTCCAGAAAACGTACGGTGCTAATGTAGAACGGCCCTCTGCGGGCAGCCCACGGGGTGAGGAGGGTCAATAACCCGGTCAAGGTGACTCCAATGCCAACGGTGTATTTTCCACCGATTTTCTCGGCCAGGACTCCGCCAGGAAGGTGAGTGAGTAGGTAACCGTAGTAAAATGCAGACAGGATCATCCCTTGAGTCTGCTCATTCCAATCGAACGTATCCTGCAGGAAAATGGCACGTTTCAGTAAAAATCGATATCCTTAATGAATGCACTGAAAAAAACCAATTGTTAAAGCAACAATGCAAAATTTGCCGATTTAATAAAAATTGAAAGTTGCTAAATCAACCAGGGTTTTCTGTTAAGTTAACAATTTATTTAATGAGTTTACAAAAATAGTCGTTAAATCAACCGCATAATGGTGTTCTTTTAACAAAATAGACATTGTCAATTTAGCAATTTTAAATAGTTAAAAAAACACAGAACTTAACCCAATTAGTTGATCTAACAATTCAGCTTGTTATATCAGCAAAATAAATTGCTGATTTACTTACTAATTTGTTATTCCAGCATAAAAATTGTTATTTTTACTATTTGATTTGCTGGTTTGGCAAAAAGAGTTGTTAAGCTATAACCAAATGAATTGCTGATTTAGCATTTGAGTTGTTAATTTAGCAAAATTGTAGGTTAATTTAGCAAATCATTTTGTTCTGTACTTTTTTAACTATTTTTTTTTCAGTCAGTGTGGGTTTGAATAGACATATTGCAACGCTCCAAAATTGCTTGCTGCGCGTCAGGTTTATCGAGTATAATCTTCGTATGTCAATACTTCAATTTATTTATGGTATAGGTACTGAGAAAAATAAGAATGGACTGTTTTTGTACAGAGATATACATATATAATATCGTATTGATTGCCATTCAGGAACTTCTGATTCCAAGAAAATTCTGGTTCAATGCAATTTTGGATTTTTGGTAATATTTGAAACCAATGAGCAACTGAGGAACGGCGTGATGTAATTTTTCAAAACCTTGGACAAGGAGTTCCCTGGTAAATATGATCCTTGAAAATCCTTGCCCAAATCTCCATGAAATCATCAGGATTTCCGTGAAAATGTATGGAAATTCTAAAGAATTTATAAGGATTTCCGTTCATTTACATGAGGATCCTTATGATTTTATGGAAATCCTTATTGTATGGAGATTTGGGCAAGGATTTTCAAGGACCATTTTTACCATCAGGGTTCTACGCTAAAGGCATAAAGGAACTCATTTACTCGCTGTGAAAAATGTGTCAACTGTGGTGGTGAATACTTTGAAAAACGGCAAAGCGAAGCGTGAAATTTGGCAGCAATGTATTTTCTCCATTTAAATTCACCAAAAAAGTCGAACGCTCCAGTCATCGGCGATGACATTTCGACCTTTCTAATGTTTTTAAATGGGGGAAAAGGAACGTTGCTAAATCGCACATATCGCCTCTGAAAAACGGCTAAATTGAGAAGCTTTATCTGCTTCATCTCATAAGAGAAATGGTCTACGCAATCCACGATAATGTCTTCCTTTTTATTTTGACAAATCTGTGAGTTTTTTAGCTCATCAAAAGTTGGATAGCAGTTGATTTGATTTAAATTCCAAAAAAAAAACTGAACTTGTCAGTTTATGAGTATTTTAATGGTGGAATTGGATTTTCTCTACAGCTTAATTAGGAGCCTAGAAAAAAAAAAACAAGGAGGGAAAATTCCAACACGCAGGTGTTGGAAAAGCGTGCCACTAAAGTCTGAACAGCTTTAATGCTTTTGCTAGCAATGATAATTCATCAAAGAGGAACCATGTGACATGGAGCTGATCTCGAGAAAATTGAGTCCAAAGTTGAAGAGCTAGCATTTAAACAAAAAACGCGGAATTACTTACGTTTTGATTTCATTCAACTACCGTGTTATGTTTTTGCATTTCAACACCGGAAAAGTGGAATTTCCTATGCAGGAAAGGTACCTACTTAATTTTTAGCGTTTAAAGTGACTTGGTTCCTTTCTTCTTTTTGTTTGGCATAATCACGAAAAACGAATCTCTAAGAGAAACCAAACGGCAGAGTTGGTTTACACTGTTGATATTTTAAATTCGTTAATCCGGACTTAAGTCCGTTCCCAATTCTATAAAAGGAACCAAGTCGGAGTTGGTTCCTTACGTGACTCGGATTAAGGTTTAAGAAAAAGGAACCAAGTTCTCATTTTATTTCATCACATGGACAATGACTTCAATGAGGCTTCAATGAGGAAATAGTTGTTATTAGAAGAAGCACTTGTTGCTTCGAGATTGAGTATTGCTAGGTCTATCAATCAATAACTCAATTTTATAAAAAATGTCACTCAGTTCTTTTGTGACAAGTGCTGTCCAATTGAGCTGATTTGGTAAGAAATGATGAAAAAAATAAAAGATCAGATGTATCTATAAGGAGATGAGTCAAAAGCGTTTTTTTTTTGTGTTCGTTTTTTGATTTTTGTTTTCAAAACTTTGGAGGGCTCTAGCTCAGAAGAGAAACATTTGCAGCACATATTCGTGTGGGAAAAATAAGCCTTATATATATGTTGCCCCCAAAAAATACACTCCATAAGTTTGGCACTTAAATTTTGAAACACCCTATATTCTTGATATTTTGCTCCCCCCCCCCCCCGCCACCCTTCACAGAACACAACATCTTGACCATGAAAATTTTTTAAAAATCACATTTTACTGTAGAGATTTTTTTTCCCCCCCCCCCCTTTCAACGAAAAAGGGGAAAATGGATCGCCTATCTTTGATGTTCGTCGTATGCGCGTGCAGAGATAGTTCGGCTTTACGACTGCCATTTTGGCTTTCTTTATAATGCGTTTTGTGGGTTATTAATGGATTTTATGACTATTTGATGCCGCCAATGTAATTTTGGCGATTTTACATAAAAATCAAAACTCTATAGCGCTGTAGCAAACGTTTGCAACAAACCCATTGAAAGCTGAAAAGAGAAAATTATTTGATAAGGCTCGATTTTTTTTACTCACATAAAGTATAGACAATAGATATTTCTAAACCCCTCCACCCAGTGGCGTACGCAGGAGGGGGCAAAGGGGGGCTAAAGCCCCCCCCAGACCTCCGATTTTTGTGGGTGGAGGGAAGGGGAGAACATTTTCAGTAAAACGCTCATCAGTGCGACCCCCTCCCAAGAAAAATCCTGTGTACGCCACTGCCTCCCCCTTTTTAAACAGCTTGTTCAGGGATCAAAAATGAGGTTGCGTTTTTTTGAAGTCAAAAAGTGTCATATTCGGAAAAGCCGTGATTCTAAATAATAAACAGTTTTTTTTCTTTTTTTTCCGTTTTAGGTGCTGTCAGCACTTGTTGCGATTGTCACGATGTAGATATGTATAAATGGAACACTTGCGAATTCATGAAAAAAAATCCTTTAATATACAGAACTAACCATTTCAGGTGCCCTTTACACGTCAAGCTTTCTAAAGGTATAGATTATAGTAGGTGTGGAGGTTTAAGACTTTTGTGGTTTTTAAATTTCCCCCCTCTCCCCATTTATTTTGTTGAAAAGTATCGAAAGTTTACAGTTAAAACTAAGCCTATAACGCATTGAAATATGATTTTTTTTCTGTTGCCGTGGGTCGATATCATTTTTCGTTTTGGAAAAGCAAAGTTTCATATGGACCTAAAATTTCCCAAAAATTTGAAGAGGCTTCCAGTAAAAAATACTGTACACGCGAGAAACTTTTTAGGATAGGAAAATAAGTTATTCCAGAGTCAATTCCATAGCCGCAGGGAGGAGGCTGTCCAGGGGTGGAAGACACTCGACAGCCCCTCTCACTTTTTAGAGCTATTAATGCAAATTTTTAAACCCCCCCCCTTTTGTTCTGGTTTTTAAAAACCCTTTTTTTCAACAAAACCCCCAAAAATTTCCTCAAAAATCCCTTGATTGCATAGACGCTCATTAAGGGGTTTTCAATTTGCCGATCCCCCAGAATTTCAAATGTTTCCAAAGGCCAAGACCTGTTTAGTGTGACGTCATGAAAAAAATTTGGGTTCCCAAAAAAAAGGCTCCGTCTCACTCGCTCTCGGGGGTTTTTCCCCATATGAAATACGATCCAAATTTTCAAATACAAGTGCTAGTAAACAAAAAGTTCTTTGCACCAGTTGTGTTTATCACACCATTGGGTTCCACGTCCCTTAAAAAAATTTCCGATTGTTTCAATGAATTTCCGATATGATATATATTCCCGCGCTTTATTTCCCATAAAAAAAATCGAAATTTTATAGAGACAATCGGTATTCGTGTAGATTCAAGAGCGCTGACTATAGCAACGATAGGTCTTATGATTGAAATAAGACGAAACACATCTATGGTTCTATTCTTACAGTTTTAACAGCCACTTTTTTCTCAGTGATAAAATGTGAGCTCGCTACCACAAACTTTTTGAAACATCGCGCAACAATGCACAATCACAGCTATATCGAAGAAAGTCCTATGTTTTGTCCTTGTCACACTCACAGTTTCTTATGAGCACAAATTCTAGGATATAGGCTCATCACACCATCACGACATGTGTTATACCTCGAAAATAGCTTCGATACGAAGAGAAGTTAGAATGATTGAGTGTCATGGCGGTGATACTCCCAAAAGAGACCGTGAGTAAGACGAGGACAAAACGTAGAACATCTTTCGGTATAACTGTGATTGTAAATTCGCTTGTGATCTTTTAGGAATTATGTTAGAGTGAAAAAAACTTTAAGGTACGTGGAATCTAATGGTGCAATAAAATTTGAGAAAAATGTGCTTTAACTAGCATGAATATGCGTTCGAAAATTTTTGGGTCTGATTTCTTATAGGTAAATCAACGAGAGTGAGCGAGATAGAGCATTTGTTTGGAACCTTTTTGATGGTGACGTCATCACTAAACAGGTCTACTAAAAGGATATGAATGAGCCCCTCTCTTTTCTATACCCCCCCCCCCCGCTCTTCATCAATACCTTGCCGTCACTTCTTTTCGATACCGTCGTCAAACTGATGTTGACACTTTTATGAGTCCTCAGACCCTCCGAGATCCGAGACACAAAGCCTCTCTAACACCCTCTCTCTCCCGCACATTCACAAATCTCTCCGCTTAATGAACCGTGAAGAAATCTCGTGACCGGTGGAGCCCAAAACCGAGGGGCAAAGAGGGTTTCTGTGAAGGATGTTTCCACCCCCTCCTGCCTTGGAATTTTGACTCATAGGTTGGCACAAATGACTTGGGGTTTCTGGACCTGTATGGAATTCTCGTTCAAAAGGGAAATTTGACTTTGACGCTTTAAAAACTTATTGAAATTAACAGGAATACCAAAACTTTTACAATTTTTAAAAAAATAGACGCCGAGACCTCCTGGATTGCAGCAATAAATTAACGATTAATGAAACCAGTTTTAAAAAAACACGTTTTAATTTTTCAAACCTTTTCCCCCCAAGGTTTTGCCATAAGCAAAGCATGCAACCTATATATTAGATATGAAAATGAAAAAAAAAAGCGTACCGTATATATACGGCACGCTTAATAGGGAAACTGACTTTTTGAACGACCCTTGTACAAACAAGCATACGTATTCGTTGAATAACCAACGAACTCTTGAAGAATTGTTGGTGCAATATTAAAAATTCAAATTAAAATCTACCTTCTTTCAGTACCTTTTCTGAGACTTTCCCCCTTCGTTAGGTTTCCCGGGCACCAGGGTGTGACGTCATCTTTATGATGGCAATATTGAATGTTGATCTCATGGCATAAGATATGACCATGCAAAGAAACCCGAGAAGTGCAAAACAGTATCTCTGAGGAAACCTCACTGCAATGAAGAGCAATAATTGAGGAAAGGAGAATAAATGAGGCTGACAAAAATTTTTGCTGCAAACGCATTGAAGAATTATTTTTACGTGAATTTTTGATGAATAAAAAAATTTAAAAAATCACACATTTAAAAAAAATCCAATGAATATCTTGAGATCAAGGGCGTAGCGTGCAATCTGACAATGTATTACAAATGTCCATTTAACCCATAAAAAAGATCGAAGTGCCCAGTGATGACTTAAGAATTCGATTTTTTTTTTATGGATTTAAGTGTATTGAATGCAACGTTGTCAGATTGCATGGGACTGCTGTACCTTTGAGAATTGTCGTAATGATGCCGAAATAATACAAACAGGAAATAAAGTGGCTTTACCATAGATAATCTGACAATCCTAGGTCTTCACTGCATGCACAGCCCCAATTGAATCGATGCCTGTTAGAAAGGCCTAGTTCCATTTTAAAATAACTCGGCAATGGATGCATTTCAATGTAATAGATGGCTCTTTTCCAAAAATTTCAATCAATTTTCTGACAAAATTCTGGAAAACTATTCGCATTTGAATACTACAAATATTGACAGAGTTTTTTTTTTTTATTATTTTCAACTCAACTTCCAAATTTTTTACGAAATTTTTTAGATTTTAATTAAATAAAATCAAACTCATAATGGTATATAGTATTTCAATTTTCCCCCCGTAAATTTTTAAATATTTCATTTAATAGACTGACTTATTTTTGCAATAAAATTGATACGAAATAGTTTGTTTTTACAATTTCTTGACCTCTGAAGTCGAGACTTCGAAAGATTTCAAAAATTTTTTCGACTGCAAAAACTTTTATTGAAACTAAACCTCTCATCACTTTATTATTTATGAACTTTCATAATGCCAATTTCAATCACAAAGAACACTTTTAACAAGAAATGTCAAATTGAGACGCCACTAGAAAATTTTAAAAATTAAATTTATTAACTAGTCGAAAAATATGATTTTGATGATTTTTTTCACAAATTTTAGGTTTTTTTTTTCGATCTCAAATTTCTCACACTTCATCATTTATAAACTTTCAATGCCAATTTCAATCACAGAGAACACTTTTCACAAAAATTTAAACTGTAGTTTTACAAGGTCGAAAAAGTTATTTTTTTGACGACTTTTTTTCACCAATTTTCGGTCATTTTTTTTCTGATCTCAGACCCTAAAGCAATAAGGATTTGCCACCGCGCAGAGCAAAATCTACTCACCGTAGGATAAAACACAGTCTTCTTGGTAAAGATAGCCGGAAAACAACACATCGTGAAATTAGAAACCGGCTCTGCTATGACAAATTCACTGCGACTGCTTAGAGCAATATCATCTGAAAAAAATACTGAGAAAAATCAACTGTTTTCATTGATGAAAAACCCTGTCAGTTTATAACCGATCAATGCATTTTATTTACTCGATGCACCCATTTCACTGCAGGGTGTGGGGGAAACAACTAATGACCATACTAGAGGAATGGAGAAATGCTTTCTACCATTCGTGTTTGATGGAAAGAAATAAATAGAGCAGACAAAACATTTTAAATGGGACTCAATATAATTCTTACAGGGTTGTCAAACTGTCCCGTAAAAAAGAGATATGAAAAAAAAAAAAAAAAACGTTTGGTCCTACTTTTGATATTGTTTTGATACGGACTGCCATCGTATGGAATGTACTATCGACGCCAAAAAAAAAATCTCCTCTGCATGGGCGGAACCAGCAATTAGGCAACAACGGATTCTTCACATTTGAATGTATGAGAAACAATCGATTAGAAACTGGGTTATGCCCCCCTCAAGAATCGATTGTTTCTCATACATTCAAATGGATAGCATGCACAGTTGCCAAATTTCTGGCTCCGTCCATGCCCTTCTGCTGGGAGAAACGGTTTCATAGGGAATTTTTTATACTGTAAATGCAAACATGTATTTATTTTTTTTTTCAAAGTACGAATGCACTAAGCCTTCAACTCTTGTAAGCTCAAGGTTATTAAGGACTCACTTATGGTATAAAAAGGGGAGGGGCGTGAAAATATGCCAAATGGTGTTTCACCGCAGAGGCTTAGAGGTTTTTTTTTTTTTTTTTTTTTTTTTTTTTAAATTTCAGTGTTTTTGGTTGTTGATTACACCCTACTGAATGTTTTGAAGATCTTTTGTTATCTTACTATAATATAAAAATCTAAGGAGTAGGTCTCCGAAACCTCGATTTTTCCCCATTTCTCTCAAAACCTTCGATTTTTTCATTTTCTGGCATTTTTGTGTGTGCGCCCGGAAGTGCCGTGACTAATTGCTGACGTGGCGACGGGGGGTAAATGAGCCGAGTTGTACGGGAGAGCCAGAGCCTCCCCACTCCTCCACTCCGCCCAGCCCGATAAGCGGGGTGAACCCTTGAATCTACCCCCCATCCCGCAGTCTTCGAACTGGTCACTTCTCTTTTTTCTTGCGTAACTGACCTATCTCCCCTAATCTTTTCTCAATTTTATATAGGGGTAAAAGGCGGCGCGCAGCGCCGAATTGTAGAATGTAGGCGCGAAGCGCCTCCGGGGAACGGGCCGCGGAGCGGCAAGGGGGCGAAGCCCCCTAGTAAATCAATAACGAATCACACATTTCTGGGATATTATTTTTATACCTATTTTTCAAAAACAAAATACGATTCCAAAAACAAATCCATGAAATTGGAAAATGATTCGTGAGGTAATTTGTTTTGTTTTTGTTTTTGTTTTATGTTACAATCAAAATATGAAGAATTGAACCAGCTATCCGAGAAAGACATGCAATTTTTGAAAATCATTCACTGAACAGGTTTCTATTCATAACTTTAAATTTAACGATCCTTAAAAGCCTAATAAAAGCACGGCAAGCCTGATCAAATTTACAACTGCGTTGTCCAAAACCCGTAAAAATTGACAATAATGTCGGCTAAATCAGCTCCTTGAATGCAAAAAAAAAAAAAAAAAAAAAAAAAAAAAAAAAAAACAACAACAACAATAACAACAACAACATTTAACTTAAAAAATTGGGAATTTGCGTGAATTTTTTTTTGCAAAAACGCTTGTTGGTACATTTTTTTTCAGAGTATAGATAGCATAACAAAATACTTCCAAACACTCAAAAGTTTTGAAATGGTTTGAAAATTGGCTAAGAGAAATCTACAAAAATATTCGAAGAAGAAATAATCGAATTTTTGCGTCGACACGCAGTGCAGTGAGAAAAACGCTCCAAAATCGCTTTAGGCAGCATTACTCGGAAAATCATCGAGACATTTAAAAACTGAAAAAAAAACACCTTTTTCTTTTGGGGAAAGGAAGAGATTGCCCTTTCAAATTCTTACGCAACTTAATTTTTGACCGAGAAATCCTGCCCTGAACAATTTTCCACAGGGGCAGCATTTCTCGGTCAGAAATTGAGATACGTAAGAACTTAAAAAAAAACAATCTCTTCCTATCCACGAAAGAAAAAGGTGTTTTTTCAGTTTTTAAATAACTCGATAATTTGCTTCTTAAAGCTGCCTTAAGCGATTTTGGAGCTTTTTTTCAACTGCACTGTGCGACAGTACCGATTTTAAGTTTTAATTGTTATTTTGTTTCTGCTGTTCAATTGACAACGATGAACTCTTCCGGCGGTGAGTAATTGACAGTGTTGCAATTTTTCGGATAACCAATAACCATCCGATTTTCCCTAATTCACTTTGTGTAAAAGTTGGAAATCTATAGGAAAATCTGACAACGCTGGCAATTATGTTATCAAGCAAAAGACATTTCCAATCAACTTACATAACTGACTGTATGTAGCGGGTCATCAATCCCCCTCCCCCTTATCCGATTGTTGCTTCTAGTGACATTTTTCTTGGAGCCGATTGCATGATTTAATTGAATATAATTAAGCCCGAATAAATGGGAGATATTGGACCAAGAGCTGCCGTTTCGCGTATAATTAATGACATTTTATAATTCACCGATGATCCCACCCGGCTAATAAATGATAAGACAGTTCACTTCAGTGTATGACTATAGACGGTTTTAGTGCAAAGTCAACAACCACAACAATGCACTCATCGGTCGCAATCGGTTGTGATAAAACTCGCGTAGCGTTCCAAACTATCCCACTCACTCTCCCGTGACACCCATGTATAGCCCCATCTCTTTCTAGTATCGAAATTCGTATACAGGGCCTTGTTTTACGACATATTAGTGTCAAAATCGCATTAAAGTGCCTCGTGAAATTCATTTCTGCCATAAAATTTCACAAAAAAAGTCTCTATATACGATTTTTGAAATTAGAGTGAGATGGCAGTACATTGGGGTCACGTGAGAGCGAGAGAGACAAACTAGCTTTGTTTGGAACGCTCATCACCGGCAGTTGCCATTACTAAAACCCTCTATTGGATGAAGAGCTGCCGTTTCGCGTATAATTAATGACATTTTAAAATTCACCGATGATCCTACCGGTTCATAAATGATAAGGCAGTTCACTTTAGTGTGTGACTCCACTGCACAAAAACACTCTGATCTGTAATCTTTTCTCATCAGTAAAATCGCCGTTGAGTTCTTAAAATATCCGTAAGTTTTTAAAGTCATCGATGACTCCTCCGGTTGAGAAAATGTCACAGATGCGAGTATTTCCGTGCATTACAGTCATACACTGAACTGAGCTGTACAATCTTTCCTCGACCGGTGGAATCATCGGTGAATCGAAAAATTCCTTTAATTATACGTAAAACGGCAGCTCTGTATTGGATCACATAAATAAGTCATCAAGCGTGACTAAAAGGGTTACGGATGGAAGACGCGATTCGTTCGATATGGAAACGATTTTTTTCCACAATTCGAATCAATACAAAACAATCGATTTGTCAGTGAAGAAGCGCTTCACCAACAATCGTGATTGTTTATGCATTGATTCAAATGGAGGGGTCACATTTTAAAGTTTTGTGTGGGTTTTACTTATCTATAGAACAAGTATTTAACATCGTAACTGATTTCAGCTGAGTGGACGGCACGTAATCAGCACGTAATTTCAGCACGTAATCTTTAAAAGAGAGAAGGGGGAATGGGGTTTTGTCCATCCAATGTTCGTGATGGGGGGGGGGAGTATCGTTTTGCAACATATCCCCAGATTTTCATGAAAAAGAGAAAGAAATAGAGAGGGTGAATATAAAATTAATAAGGGAGGAACACTGAAAAACAAGCAGGGGAACTCCAATACAATTTGTGTATTGCTAAAGCGTGCCGCGATATGGGTCGGTCTGTATGCAGCCGCACGTCAAGGGCCACCCGGAGGTAGCAAGTCCGCTCGCGCCGTATATGAAATTTGAATTACGCGGTCTTGAGCGCGGGGAAAGGGTCATCTTTAAAGGCGATTTTCTCAAAAACCTGTAGAGTAAAATCAAATCGGTAGGGTGGAAATCTTGTTCAAGTTAGGGGCTGTAAAAAAAAAAGATAAAAAATAAAAAATGGTTGAAAACTTTGACCCTAGGCATAGTTAAAAACCCGGGGGAAAAAGTCGATTCTGCCCATTTGAATACAAGTAAATTCAAACATCCAGCTACAGCCCGGATCTCCAGAAAACCTATCCATATAGTACCCTCTTATATTTTAGGGTCCCTAGAGCAGAGCAGATCTGATTGTGAGTAAAACAAGACTATCGTGTGCGCATGCGCGAATAGAGAGGCAGCGTCAGTCTCTAGTCTCTCTCACTCGTCGGTTTGCAACGCAGCGATGCTGTGCTATGAAGACTTTGAATAGCAGAGTCAATCATAAAACTGTCAAAATCTGAGAAGGGTGAGCTCTAGCTTGTGTGTGTAAACTCAGTATATTTTTTGTGCGTGTGCGACGAAGCCACCAACACACTTACCAATCTGTGTGTGACTACATCGAAGACCAATCAACGGGGAAGTCTAAAGGCGATTTTTCGCGACGAATATATTCGATGATATTCGACAAAACCATTGCCAACCTACGCATGACAACAGTGGATGACACGAAACTGGATCGTGTTTTTCGAACTTATTCGGTGTATTCAGTCATCGATGGCATCAATTCAATTTTGAATTCAAGTCCGGAGGTGAATTCGAAATCGAATTGATGCCATCGATGCCCCGAAAACACATCTAAAAACACAATTGAGTTTCCTCGAATATGTAGTTAGGTTGGTATTGTTTATGATATTCGATCGCGAAAATTCGCCTTAAAAAAAACAAAATAAAAACGGTGAAGGCATCAAATGACTCCAGAGAAACGTGTCTGAGTGTGTAATTGTACTTACGTACTAAAAAATTTCTCGAAAATACACAATACAACTCGAGCATTTAATTTTTGATTCAAATCTTGAAAACTAAACCTCCAAAACACACACGGCCACCAGAGGGCGCCTCTTACACTGTATTATATTATTCATTGTATACAACAAAATTAGAGTAAGAGAAGCTTCCATGGCACGCTTAAAAAGAAGAGAAGAATATTTACCGAAAAAGGTATGAAAGAACTGTCCAGAAGTAGTTCTAATATACTCCTAAACTAATGAAAATGGATTTCAAATAAAGATAATTTATTAATCGAAGAAAAATAAAATAGGCTAAAAAGTAAGAAGTAAAATTACAATTAAGAAAGGTTGAGGAAACGATGAGTAAATATCGCTCCTTATTTGGTACAGGCACCCATCGAATGTGGTTTAAAATCATATACTTTAGACGTATCCGCTTTTGGGTACCAGATTTTTGGACTTGGCTTTCCTGTGCAATCGTACAAATCATACATTATAACACACGTTTTTGTTCGGAAAGATTTGAATTCTGGCCTATCATCTATGTTAATATCACATCGTCTAGTACTGCTCTCGATAACTGCAGACGGTCCTCCGAAATTGAGATCCCTGAAGACGGTTACGCCAAAGACCAGTCCGGCAGTCTTGCCGTCAGTCCATCCAAACTCGGTGTGAAGAGCCCAAACGAAGAGAAATAAACCAAGAAAATCCCGCATTATTAAAGTGATCGAAAAAAACTTTGAAACTTAGAGTCTAAAATATTCAGAAAGAACGAAATGCAGGCCCTGGAGATCACTGCTGGCACGAATCTAAAATTTTCCGGACTGCCTGCAGACTTTTATAATGCTCCTTGTTTTGTTCACTTTCGCAAGGATGCCGATGTTAACGTTATAAACCAGAGCAGCCGATTTGCGTAGATTTAATGGCATTGTTAAATTCACCGGTGATTTCACCGGTTGAGAAAAGATTACACAGTTCAATTCAGTGTATGACTGTGATGCACGAAAATATTCTGATCTGTAATCTTTTCTTAATCGGTGGAAACGCCGCCAATGAATTAAAATATATCGGTTAAGAAAAGATAAAATACCCTAGTATTTTCGTGCATTACAGACATACACTGAACTAAACTCCGTAATCTTTTCTCAACCGGAGGAATCTTCGGTGAATTTCAAAATGTCATTAAATCTACGTAAATCGGCAGCTCTGTTATTAACAAGCAATGCTAACAATGCTGCCAACAAGCTAAAGCAATTGAGAGGCTGATATACAGCATGGGTGATCTAATTCTGGTTTGTTTGCCTCATATTTTTTAACCTAAAATATAAAAAGGTGTAATGAATTCAGTGGAAAATTTGTTACGTAAGAGAACCCTTCGAATTCCACCAAAGATTACATATTTACCCAGATTTTTTTTTCGTATGAAGGCGTTACCACACTGAAAAAAAAAGATTTGTGAAATCAGTAAAATGAAGCAAAGGCTAATTTTACCAGCAATTTTTAGTAAAATTTACTACACACATAGCTAATTTTACGTTTTGGATCGTAAATTTTGCTTAATTTTGATTAATTTTACAATTTGGATCATAAATTTTACCAATCGGATTGTATATTTAACAATTCAAAGCATTGTAATTTTTGCAAGTTGTATAGCTGTCACGCCAAGACAGCCATGTAATATGCAAAAGTCACAATGATTTGGATTGTAAAATGTACTAGTTAGATTGAAAAATTTGCAATCCAAATAGAAAAATTACTAAAACTTAAGCAAAATTTACAATTCAAATCGTAAAATTAGCCATAAGTTTAGCAGGATTCACCGAAATTAACGAGTAAAATTAGCATGTGCTTTATTTTACTGATTTTACAAAACTTAATTGCCTTTTTTAGTAATTTCATTTTTTTCAGTGCAACGTGCTGTAGCGATATAGGGGTCCATACATGTTTTATAAGTCCTATCTCAAAGTGTCGCAGCACGAGCGAGCTGAATTTGGTTTGTTTCCCTCACTTTTTGTTAACCTTTAATCAAAAATTGTAATTAATCTAGTAGAAATTGGTTTTAAGCAAAATTGCAAGTGTTCAAGATAGGCTATCTGGACATAGGCTTTTAATACAACTATCTAGGTGAGAAAATTTTGCTATTATTTATCTGTCATGTGTTAGGTTCTTTATCGTGCAAATCCTTCCTGACGAAATAGTTGTATCGATTCCTCTAGCCACTCTAAAACACTTGCACTTTCGTTTATAACAAATTTCGAATTTATCTGTTCAATTTTTTTTTTTTTTTTTTTTTTTTAATTTAAAGGTTAAAAGAAGTGAGGCAAACAAACCAAGCCTATGTGAAAAACGTCCATAAGAGATTTCACACCCACATCATAGCCGTAGCCAGGATATTGTCTTTCTCTCTCTTAGCCCATTTAAAAGCATGTGTTAGAAAAGGACAGAAAGAGGGGCTGAAGTCACGTGACAGCCCCTATATCCATCCTTCTCAAACGAATGCTTTTGAATTGGCTAAGAGAGAGAAAGACAATATCCTGGCTACGGCTATGCACTCCACAAATCCTCTCTATCGCTATATATATAGCTCGTTGAATGCTGCCGTTTGCATATGTTACAGGACAAACCTGATTTTAGGCCAAACTAGTTTGGCCAAGGCCAAACTGTTTTTTTTTTTAAGGAGATTTAGTTTGGTCTGGAGAATTTTAGGCCAAACTAGTTTGTCCTAGGCCCAACAGGTTTGGCCTAGAGAATTTTAGGCCGAACTAGTTTTTCCTAGGCAAAACTAGTTTTGCCTGTTTCGCTCAGGCCAAACCGGTTCGGCCTAGGACAAACTAGTTTGGCCTAAAATCGGGTTTGTCCTGTAACACATATATTAATGACATTATTTTAAGAGAGAGATAAGAGACTATGAGGGGTTAGGGATGTTGATAAGAAAGGAGAGTCGTCTCCTAATAAAGGAAAAAGTAAGGCAAATGGATCTATAAAACGCAAATGGGGAAACGATTCGCGCGGCGGGTTTTTCTGGTGGTTTTCCTAGGTGACACAGCAATAAATTCGAATCAAACGTATAATGATAAATAATCTGTGTGAACTAGACACTTTTTTTGGAGCAAAAGTCGATTTCTTTCATTTGGTTTTGTTCTATCACAGCTGTGCAACGTCTTTCCTGTTTTTTGTTGTTTCCAATGTACATACCAGTTCTTCAGGTCTACCCTCATTAATCATGATCCTTGTGGACAGCTACACATGAATACTAAGGTACCGTTCTAGAATTCATCCCTTTATTGTCTCGATGCAGAAAAGATTATGAATAGCAGCACTTTCCAATGTACATAGATATACAGTATCACAGGATAATGTAATCTTTTTTGCACGGATGCAGTAAATGGTTGAATTCTAGAACGCTACCTAACATTCAGAGCTGCCGTTCCGTGCGCATATTTAATGACACTTTTCTACTCACTTCCATCGGTTGAAATAAGATTACACAGTTCACTTTAGTGTATGGCTGTAACGCACGAAAATTCTCACGTCTGTAATCTTTTTTAAACCGGTGGAGTCGTTGATGATTCAAAAAATAAAAACTTGCGGATATTATGATAGTATTATGTTAGTTAGTTGCGGATAAAATGTTGAAACTATATATACCATTTTCTCATACAGGCCTATTAAATACTTACCAGTTTCCCTTTGTAATAATCTCATACCTATTTCTACTATTGCCAAATACCTAGGCTTAAATTTAGATGTAAAATTAAAATGGAAAGAGCACATTAAAATGAAACGTACTCAATGTAATCTTAAAGTTAACAAACTTAGATGGCTACTGGGTCATCGATCCTCTCTTAGCCTTGACAATAAAATCCTAATATATAAGCAACTTATACGTCCCACATGGGCGTATGGTTGTCAGCTATGGGGCTGTGCTGCCCTCTCTAACTTAAAAATAATCCAAGTTTTTCAAAACAAAACCTTACGCCTCAATTCTTTCGTACCATCTGGCGACAGAAATGAGGATATTCATAGGGACTTAGGCGTTAAGTTGGTGTGCGAGTTTGTCTCCAAAGTAGCTTATCGTTATGAAATGAGACTCCACTCGCATCCTAATTCGAAAGCGCTAATGCTTTTAGAAACTTGCACTGATTTAAGAAGACTTAAACGCAGAAAAATTTGGGACTTGGCGTATTGCTACGATATCCTTTAGTAACCAGGGTGTAACAAATATTTTAAAAATCTAATGTATTTCTCTGTTATATATTGTTTATTTTTCTTGCAATAATCTTAATATCTATGTAAATGAACAAAATTTCTTTCAAATCATTGTATAAATTTCTCCAGTGGCGAGAAGATTACTTTGCTTAATAAAAAAAAAAAAAAAAAAAAAAAAAAAAAAAAAAAACAAGCAGGGAAAATTCCAACACGCAGGTGTTGGAAAAGCGTGCCACTAAAGTCTGAACAGCTTTAATGCTTTTGCTAGCAATGATAATTCATCAAAGAGGAACCACGTGACATGGAGCTGATCTCGAGAAAATTGAGTCCAAAGTTGAAAAGCTAGCATTTAAACAAAAAACTCGGAATTACTTACGTTTTGATTTCATACAACTACCGTGTTATGTTTTTGCATTTCAACACCGGAAAAGTGGAATTTCCTATGAAGGAAAGGTACCTACTTAATTTTTAGCGTTTAAAGTGACTTGGTTCCTTTCTTCTTTTTGTTTGGCATAATCACGAAAAACGAATCTCTAAGAGAAACCAAACGGCAGAGTTGGTTTACACTGTTGATATTTTAAAATCCGTTAATCTGGACTTAGGTCCGTTCCCAATTCTATAAAAGGAACCAAGTCGGAGTTGGTTCCTTACGTGACTCGGATTAAGGTTGAAGAAAAAGGAATCGAGTTCTCATTTTATTTCATCATATGGACAATGACTTCAATGAGGCTCACCAGCTCACTTTTACCTGGAATTTTGACGGGAAATAGTTGTTCTTAGAAGAAGCACTTGTTGCTTCGAGATTCAGTATTGCTAGCTCTATCAATCAATAACTCAATTTTATCAAAAATGTCACTCGGTTCTTTTGTGACAAGTGCTGTCCAATTGAGCTTGTTTGGTGAGAAATGATGAAAAAAATAAATTAAGATCAGATGTATCTATAAGGAGATGAGTCAAAGGCGTTGTTTTTTTGTTTTCAAAACTTTGGAGGGCTCTAGCTCAGAAGAGAAACATTTGCAGCACATATTCATGTAGGAAAATAAAGTATTATATATATGTTGACCCCAAAAATACACTCCATAAGTTTGGCACTCAAGTTTTGAAACACCCTGTTCTTGATATTTTGCTCCCCCCCCCCTTGGCCCTTCACAGAAGACAAAATCTTGACCATGCAAATTTTTAAAATCACAGTTGGACTGTAGAGATATTTTCTTTTCCCCCTTTCAACGAAAAAGAGGAAAATGGGTCGCCTATCTTTGATGTTCGTCGTATGCGCGTGCACATATTGTTCGGCTTTACGACTGTCATTTTGGCTTTCTTTATAATGCGTTTTGTGAGTTTATTAATGGATTTTATGACTATTTGATGCCACCAATGTAATTTTCAGGCGATTTTAAATCAGAATCAAAACTCTATAGCGCTGTAGCAAAAGTTTGCAACAAACCCATTGAAAGCTGAAAAGAGAAAATTATTTGATAAGGCTAGCTCGATCTTTTTTACCCACATAAAGTATAGACAATATATATTTTCTCCACCTTTTAAATGGCTTGCACAGGGATCACAAATGAGGTTGCGCTCATTTGAAGTCAAAAAGTGTCATATTTGGAAAAGCCGTGATTCTAAATAATAAACAGTTTTTTTTCTTCTTTTTTTCCGTTTTAGGTGCTGTCAGCACTTATTGCGATTGTCACGATGTAGATATGTAATATGCATAAATGGAACACTTGCAAATTCATGAAAAAATAATCCTTTAATAAACAGCACTAACCATTTCAGGTGCCCTTTACACGTCAAGCATTCTAGGGGTATAGATTAGTAGACGTGGAGGTTTAAGACGTTTGTGGATTTTAATTCCCCCTCCCCCCATTTATTTTGTTGAAAAGTATCGAAAGTTTACAGTCAAAACTAAGCCATTATTCATTATAACGCATTGTAATATTATTTCTTTTTCTGTTGCCGTCGGTCGATATCATTTTGCGTGTTGGAAAAGCAAAGCTCCATATGGACCTATAATTTCCAAAATTTGAAGAAGCTTCCAGTAAAAAATACTGTACACGCGAGAAACGTTTTAGGATAGGTAAATGAGTTATTCCAAAGTCAATTCCATAGCCGCAGCGAGGAGGCTTTCCAGGGGTGGAAGACACCTGACAGCCCCTCTCACTTTTTAGAGCTATTAATGCGAATTTTACCCCCCTCTCTTTGTTCTGGATTTTAAAAACCTTTTTTTCAACAAAACGCCCAAAATTTCCTCAAAAATCCCTTGATTGCATAGACGCTCATTAAGGGGTTTTCAATTTGCAGATCCCCTGTATGTCCCCTTGGTCTTGTCCAATGACCAAGACCTGTTTAATGTGACGTCATGAAAAAAATTGGTTCCAAAAAAGGCTCCGTCTCACTCGCTCTCGTGGGTTTTCCCATATGAAACACGATCCAAATTTTCAAATACAAGTGCTAGTAAACAACATGTACTTTGCACCAGTTGTGTTTATCACACCATTCGGTTCCACGGTTCTTATAAAAATTTCCGATTGTTTCGATGAATTTTCCGATAGGATATATATTCCCGCGCTTTATTTCCCATAGAAATAATCGAAATTACATAGACACAATCGGAATTCGTGTAAATTCAAGCGCGCTGACTATAGCAACGATAGGTCTCATGATTGAAATAAGGCGAAACACATCTATTGTTCTATTCTTACAGTTTTAACAGCCACTTTTTTCTCAGTGATAAAATATGAGCCTGCTCCAACAAACTTTTTGAAACATCGCGCATCAATGCACAATCACAGTATTATCGAAGAAAGTCTTATGTTTTGTCCTTGTCAGACTCACAGTTTCTAATGAGCACAAAATTCTAGGATATAGGCTCATCAGCACCATCACGACATGTGTTATACCTCGAACAATAGCTTCGATACGAAGAGAAGTTAGAATGATTGAGTGTCATGACGGTGATAACCCCATAAGAGACCGTGAGTAAGACGAGGACAAAACGTAGAACATCTTTCGGTATAACTGTGATTGTAACTTCGCTTGTGATCTTTAGGAATTATGTTAGAGTGAATAGATACTTTAAGGTACGTGGAGTTTAATGGTGCAATAAAATTTGATAAAACTGTTCTTTAACTAGCATGAATTTGCGTTCGAAAATTTGGATCTGATTTCTTACAGGTAAATCAACGAGATTGACTGAGATAGAGCATTTGTTTGGAACCAATTTTGATCGTGACAACATCACTACACAGGTCTATTTAAGGATATGAATGAGCCCCTCTCTTTTCTATACCTCTCCCGCTCTTCATCCATACCTCGCCGTCACTTCTTTTCGAAACCCTCGTCAAATAGATTTTGACACTTTTATATGAGTCCTCAGACCGTGCGAGTCCTGAGAAACAAAACCTCCCTAACACCCTCTCTCTCCACACATTCACAAATCTCTCCGCTTAATGAACCGTGAAGAAATCTCGTGACCGGTGGAGCCCAAAGCCGAGGGGCAAAGAGGGTTTCTGTGAAGGATGTTTCCACCCCCCTCCTGCCTTGGAATTTTGACTCATAGGTTGGCACAAATGACTTAGGTTGCTGGACCTGTATGGAATTCTCGTTCAAAGGAATTCGACTTTGACGCTTAATAACTTATTGAAATTAACAGGAATACCAAAACTTTCACAATTTTAAGAAAATAGACGCCGAGACCTCCTGGATTGCAGCAATAAATTAACGATTAATGGAACCAGTTTTAAGAAAACACGTTTTTAATTTTTCAAACCTTTCCCGCCAAGGTTTTGCCATAAGGAAAGCATGCAACCTATATATTAGATATGAAAATGAAAACAAAAAGCGTACCGTATAAATACGGCACGCTTAAAAAAAAAAAAAGTTGCGGATATTATGATAGTCCGTAAAAGATTACGGATAGAGTCCCTATATGTAGAGAGTTAAGACAAGTGAATCATTGGCGCCGCCATTGGATGCGATTTCGCACATTTGTTTACATTCTGAGGCCGTTGTTGTGTTTTGCTCCACTGCAAAGATTACAGTTCCGCTAAGTTTGTAGCGATGTAATCTTTCCCTGCTTTTTTTGATCGACATGTATTAACGCTTTTATAGATTCTTTTGAGATTTATAGACATGCTAGTGGTGCATCATGATTAAAATTAACAGATTCATCACAAATTAACTCTTTTATCTGTAAAAGACCGTTGGTAAACAAAACAAAAGTGCAAAATCGCATCCAATGGTCTTTTATCTGTAAAAGACCGTGGTAAACAAAACAAAAGTGCAAAATCGCATCCAATGGCGGCGTCCGTAGAGCCTAAAATTCATCGACCAATCAGAAATTGACTACCCTCTTGTCTTAACTCTCTACATATAGGGACTCTAATTACGGATAGGAGTATTTTCATCCGTTACGGTCATACAGGGGCGTCATTTCAAGTTCAGCTTGGGGGGGGGGGGGGCAAAAAATCTTATGACCCTTTTTTTTTTTTTTTTTTTTTTTTTGCTCATCATTTTAATTTTCGGCTTGGAGGGGGCAAAAAATCGGATAACCTTTTTTTTTTTTTTTTTTTTTTTCTTTTCTTTTTTGCTCATCAATATAATTCGTGCCAGTTTTTGAGCCTGACTTCAAATCCTTGGGGGGCAATTGCCCCCCAGCCCCCCTAAATGACGCCCATGCGGTCATAAACTAATCTGAACTATGTAATCTTTTCTCAACAGATGGAATCAATCATCGGCGATTTGAAAAAAAGATCATAAAATATACATGAACGGCAGCATTGCTGGTATTGTGTGGTACAACAAGCTATATCGATAGAGATCACACATGTTGTAAGTCCTACCTCAATGTGTGACATCATGGGCAATCTGAATCTGGTTTGTTTGCCTCACTTTTTTTAACCTCAAATCAAAAGAAATCCAGTGAAAATTGGTGTTAAACAAAAGTGCAAGTGTTTGAAAGTGGCTATCTGGACACAGAATTTTAATACAATCCAGGTGAGAAAATTTTGCATTTGTCTGTTATGTGTCAGTTTCTTTATCGAGCAAATCCTTCCAAAAGAAACAATTACATCGATTTATATGTTCAGATAGCCACTCTTAAACACTTGCTCATTCGTTTATAACGAATTTCAAATGTATTTGTCACATTTTTCTTGTTTTGTTTGAAAGTGGCTATCTGGACACAGAATTTTAATACAATCCAGGTGAGAAAATTTTGCATTTTTCTGTTATGTGTCAGTTTCTTTATCGAGCAAATCCTTCCAAAAGAAACAATTACATCGATTCATATGTTCAGATAGCCACTCTTAAACACTTGCTCATTCGTTTATAACAAATTTCAAATGTACTTGTCACATTTTTTTTTTTTTTTTTTTTTTTTTTTTTTTTTTAAATTTGAAGGTGAAAAAAGTGAGGCGAACAAACCGAACCTGTGTGAAAAACTTTCATAAGATATCTCGATCATGGCTGCCTCCGTAAAGTTTCGATATCACGCCCCACTAATCCTCTCTATTTCGTTCTTTTCGGATATTTTAGACTCCCAAACTCAAAGTTTTATTCGATCACTTACAATTAGCAATCCGGGATTTTCTTTGTTTACTTCTCTTTGTTTTTGCTATCCACACCGAGTTTGGACCAATGAGCTATAACTTTAGAGTGGCAGTGGGTTGGTCCACCTTGTGCCACACAGGGTAGAAGGAATCCCGGGAAAAAGCGGAATTTGGACGGCAGATTCCAAGGTTTGAGGTTAAATTTTGTAGGTCGTTCGGAATTTGGTGGGACTTTGGACGGTAGATTCCAAGGTTTCAGGTTAAGTTTTGTAGGTCGTTTCCGGCGATGCCCGAGTTTGTTTACGACACAACCGGAAACAACCTACAAAACTTAACCTCAAAATCGATTTTTACGGCAAGATGGCGGCGCCCTAGGTGACAACAATGAACCAGCGGAACGTTCCTTGATGTGCCACTCTAAAGTCATAGCTCATTGGTTTGGACTGACTGACGACATGGCTGACGGCCTGGTTTATGGCGTAACCGTGTACAGGGATCTCAATTTCTCAACAAACCAGAATTATATCACCCATGCTGTATCAGCCTCTCTATCACTTAGCTCGTTGGCAGCATTGTTAGCTTTGCGAGTCAGTGTTGCCAGATCGAGAGTAAAAAGCCGTATCGTCCCCATTTAAATCAATGTAAAGCGCACGGCTTCATCCCAATCTGGCAACACTGTTGAAAGTGAGCAAACAAGAAGCATTATAAAAATCTGCAGGCAGTCCGGAAAAGTTTAGATTCGTACCAACAGTGATCTCCAGTGCCTGCAATTCATTCTGTTCAGATATTTTAGACTCTAAATTTCAAAGTTTTTTCCGATCGCTTAATTATGCGGGGTTTTCTTTGTTTACTTCTCTTTGTTTTGGCTCTCCACACCGAGTTTGGACTGACTGAAGACATGGCTGACGACCTGGTTTATGGCGTAACTGTGTACAGGGATCTCAATTTCGGAGGACCGTCTACAGTTATCGAGAGCAAAATTAAACGATGTGATGGTTACCTTGATGATAGGCCAGATTTCAAATCTTTCCGAGCAAAAACGTGTGTTATAATGTATGATTTGTACGATTGCACTGGAAAGCCAAGTCCAAAAATCTGGTACCCAAAAACGGATACGTCTAAAGTATATGATTTTAAACCGCATTCGATCGGTGCCTGTCCCAAATAAGACAGCATACTTGCCCATCGTTTCCTCAATATTTGGGATAACGTAGGTTTAAGAAAAAGTTTTAAATAAAATCGATTTTCATGGTGCAAGAATGAATTTATTTATTTAAACAATAATAAAATTTTTACTAACTAAAAACTAATTAATTAATTATAAATAAACTGACACAAAAAAATCCAAAACCCTCTGGGTTTAAAAAAAAAAAGCCGGTCTAGTTTAAAAGAACTTTTTAATAGGGATTGATACAAAAAAAAAAAAAAAAAAACTAAAAAACAAAAATCTGCTCCTAAATCTGATTAAAAAAAAAAAAAAAATGCTAATGATATGTGCTGCGATCAAGTCTCAGGTTCTGTTTCATCTTTCTTCAAGATTTCTTGTGACCACAGGTGTCATTTTAGGCTTTACATTGCGTTTTACCGTCCAAACATTGAAATTCGGTCGTGTGTGTGTGTGTGTGGGGGGGAGGGGGTCTGCCAATATTAATCGCTGAAATACGTTTGATATCCGATGCGATCAAGTCTCAAGTGCACTCTCTTCCTACCACTTTAATCTAAGGTGCCCTTTAATAATGGGGGGAAAAAAAACTTGAGCCGGCAATTTTTTTGCTTCCTTCGTCTATCCCGTTTCAATTTCACATCGTATCGTCGACCCGTGATTCATTAAATGAAAAGTTTCGTTTTTTTTTTTTGTATCAATCCCTAAGAAAAAGTTCTTTTAAACTAGACCGGCTTTTTTTTTTTTAAACCCAGAGGGTTTTGGATTTTTTTGTGACATATCAAGCTGATTTTGTAGTCAAAGGTTTTGTTTTGTTTTTTTTTTCATGGCATTCTTTGAGCAACGACAGAGTCAGAGGCGGCGCGTGCATTTTGGCATCGATGCATTTCGTTCATTTAACCCTTTGTGAAATATTGATTTGAGAGAGTGCGCTGTGCAGCCCCTATATTTCTACCCTTTTCATGACTTTGAAGGGACTGAATGAAGTGTTGCCAGATTGCAAAAGCCGCCTCTGAAGTGAGCGCAGAGTGACTGATTTCTGCTCTTAGAAAACAGCTAGTTTCAGTACTGCTGGTCTAATCTCATAATTCCCAGAGAGAAACCAATGAATATGATAATAATTTATGATGCCTCATTATGAGAAGGAAATAAAACATAGGTATGCTGAATGTGAAAGTAAAGGTATACAGAAACAGAAACCAATGTGTTCAGTGCTCTAATAGATTCTTTTTTCACGTGCTTTCAATTAGCAGTGTTCTCCTTTTGTGACACGGTAATCTCACTAAAAGATCCCAGAGCACGAGTGACTCACCGGCCACAGAAAAAACAATTTGAAATAAATAAAGAAACGAAACAATTTGTTAACGATTTACGAAAAAGGCGAAACAGGAAGGAGAACTTTGACCGTATTAGAAATCAAAAGGAATTTTCACAAATAAAATTAAATTCATGGAATGGGCCGGAGCCCACCCCTTTCAAAAAGTACAACGAACTTACATTTGCAAGCGTCCGACGAAGAGAGGATACTCGTTACAACAGGTTGGTGGGGAGCGTTGCGGTTGCCCATCCCAGGGTGTCGAACCACTGGACTCGCTACAGCGGAAGGGAGCAAGATGCGCCTTCAACTGCAACGATACCAATAGCAACACACGGAGACGAGCAAACATCACTCCTCACTCCGATTGCTCGACCATCCACCACGTTACACTTTGAGGGCAGCCTCCTCCATTTGCATAGTAGTTGGACCTTATCCTCGCCGTTTATTCGCTGTGCGTATTTTGAAGCTGACAATAGCTCGAATATAAATTTATTTATTTATTATTATTATATTATGAATATGCAACAAATTACGAATGAGTGACAAAGTAATCATCCCTCTACACAGCAATGTCAGTTCAACTCTTTCTTTCTTTCTAGGACACTCTGTCCTGGTTATGTCTATCCATTGAATTTTCCAAATTTTTCGGGGGGGGGGGTTCCCGGTTTGCCCCTTTTCTGCCAGCGCGCATGCAAAATAAAATGTATTGATAGGTAAGAAAATAAACAAACCATTAGATTGATTCTAGCTTGCTTGCCCTCGTTTGTTTCAACCTCACATCCAAAATTATGATTAATTCAGAGGAAATTGGTTTAAACAAAAAAGCAAGTGTTTTAGAGTGGTTATCTGGACACATAATTCCAGTACAACTGTCCAGGTGAGTAAATGTCGCTTGTTTCTGTCATGTGTCTGTTTCTTAATGGCGTAAAATCCTTGAAGAAACAGGTACACAGAATTCTGTGCCTACAGAGCCACTCTGAAACACTAGCACTTTCGTTTAAAACCAATTTCAGGTGCATCTGTTTTTTTTTTTTTTTTTTTTTTTTTTTTAGCTTTTTTTTTTTTTTTAGCTTTTTATGTTAAAAAAAACGAGGCAAACAAACTTGCCCGTATGAAATTTTCGGTAAGATATTTTCATCAATAAAATCATGGCTGCCTCCCACGGGCGTGCCGAGGTTTCCGGAGGGGGGAGAAAAGATTGCAATTTGACCGCCCTTCAAAATTATGAAATTGAATACTTTTTTTCGCTTGTAAGTACCCACTGATTTTGCTACCTTTGGGAAATACATTGCTAAAGATAACCCTTTTTTTTCATTTTTTTTTTTTTTTTTTTACTTGTTCACCCTAATTTTGCCGCCCGAAGAAAGGCAACACCCCCCCCCCCCCCCCCCCCCTTGGCGCACCACTGCAATGCCCCCGTGGTGCCTCAAAATCACGTCCTGAAATACCTCACAATACCATAATTTTGTGATTTGTGAGGCAGGCAAAATGGACAACAGCTGAAAACCCCAAAAGTGTGAATCTCAAGAGTCACTGTAGAAGCGTGTGATTTATTGTGGCTCACTCTATGAGCCTGATCGTGAACTTATATCAAGTCACGTGCCAATATTCAAAAGCAACAACAACATTATTATTTTTATTATGATTATAAACAAAATTTTAGAGGTTGGCATAATAATGGCTCATACAGTCCAAACAATAATGATGTGCTGTATTATTACTATTGTATTTTATTTAAAGATAAATAGGTACTTATTAATAAGAGTGCATTTGAGTCCCGCATGAATCACAGGTTCATCGAAAGTCTAAAATGATTGTGTGAAGTCCTATCATTTCTATGCCAAAATTGCTTGCCTGATTGAGTTATCCTCCAAGTTTAAGGTCATTGTTTTGCGTATATAGGTACTTGATTCACTTCCATCTCTTGTTGCACTCCAATTAGAGTAGAGGATACTGTGTACAATCACAGCGGACTCCGTCTCTCCATGCGTAGTGAATAGATTGCAGTTGGAGAGAAAACAAATACTTGTCTCTTTGGTTTGCTAGTGTAACAAACAACTAATGTTCTCTTTTGAAACCTGATTTGCAGTAAAATGTGGTTTTGATTCCAAGACTCTCATGTGTGAGACTCAGTTTTAAAGTTAATTCATCGGTGAGACTCAGAACAGCGGAAACTACTTTTTGGAAATGCAAACTTTTACTGTTGGTGGTAGGTATGAGCCTTGTGGTAAATTTTAACTTTCTTATTGTTGTACTTGAACTTCCTAATTGCCTGTAGGTACGCACTGCTATTCTAAAGAGTACAGACACAGTGCGACAAGCACTCAACACAGAATGGAAAGTCTTTGTTTGTAGCTAACTTATTTGACTACGCCATGTCAGGTGAAAAGGCATTTTAGCATTGTTACTGGCAAGGTTAGTAGATGAAGGGTCCACTGGCTTTGAAAGCCATTTATCTAAACTTAATAACAGTGAGAATGGGTCCATAGCCACTGACATTATTTCAACTACGCCTGACAAAAAATCTGCGCATGAAATTCATGAGTAATATCTGCGCAATTTAATTTCCACGCAGCTAGAGTTTGATTTTTAGTGGAATGCAAGCCTTGACCCACTCTCGAGGCTAAGACAACCTTTTCCAGTCCAGCATAAAATAACTTTATCACCAATGAAGAAACTGACGTGAGAAATTGGTGTTGCTGGTTGCTGAGAACAATGTATGTGCAAACCGCAAACAATACCTCTGTAGTTTTTTGGATTGATTACACCCCAAATCAGGTTTCAAAAGTGAGCAATTTTTTATCAGTACTTATTCACCACAGGGTACATACCTACCAACAGTTAAAGTTTGCAATTCCAAAAAAATAGTTTCCACTGTTCTGAGTTCCACCAATGAATTAACGTTAAAACTGAGTTTCGTAAATGATAGTCTAAGACTCAAAACCACCATTTACTGCAAATCAAGTTTCAAAGTAGAACATAAGTTGGCTGTTTCACTCGAGCATCAAGAGATAAATACCTACATTCTTGCTCTCCAACTGTAATTTGTACTTTTTACTAAAGTTGTTGCATGGCCAGAAATGTCAACATTTAGATCAGATTGATGACTTACCGCAGTAATTGACGCTGTAAGCTAGAAACAGCTTAAACACATCTACTGCTTCATGAAAATAAGGAGTTGCATCTTGCAAAAGAACAACTATAAGTAAATTTTAAATCACTACAAGATGCTCACCATACCCACACTGGGAGCTTGCAAATTTCCGAAAAAAGTTTCCGCAGCTCTGAAGTTCCATCGATGATTTAGCTTTAGAACTGAGTTCCGCAAATGATAGTCTATAAATCAAAACCACCATTTACTGCAAATCAGGTTTCAAAATAGGACACTAGCTGGATGTTACACCAGCAAACCAAGAGCTATGTGCTTGCCTACATGTTTCCTCTCAAACTGGAATGTGTACACTACCGGTGTGGAGACGGAATACACTGTGATTGTACGCGGTTTTCTTCCGCAATCATTGAAGTGTAACAAGAAATTGAAGTAAATAAAAGTACCTACACAACACAGGGACATGAGAGATAATTCAATCAGGCTAGAAATTCTGGCGCAGAAATAATGGGACTCGTAGGCTACGTGGGACTGCACTGAATTATCTTACATTTCAGATAAGCCTATATGATTCAGGTGGGACTCGGATGAACTGATGAAATAGTATCGCACTCTCACACACCATCAAATCGGCACAAGAAAATGACAAAAGCAAGAGAACAAGTTTACAATGCAAATCAACTGGAAACAACAACTATTAACTTTTGCCCCCTCTAGGGTGATAAATTGGGTTAGGTCATGAGCTTCGAACTCGAATTTCACGGCTTGAAACTGAAAGTACCGTCATCACAGAAATAACACTATTGAAGAATTTCTTGCTACTGTTTTAGCCATTTAAGTTTCTTTGGCCCGTTTGACAGTCATTAATTGTTAAAACTCGAACGAAAACCGTGGGTCAAATGCAAAGGTCAAATGTCAGAATAAAGATACTTAGCCGTTGTTGATGTTATGCAGTGTTACGTGATTTGATTTGTCCCTGGTGTCAAGCGGTGATGGTGTGGACTTGTTTCAGGTTTCGGTCTGTGGCAACACTGAAGGGTGGTCTGATTGGCCCATGCTTATTTTCGAGTTTATTTCCTTACAAGTGAATGAAATAAGTTAAACTCTTCGGAAGTATCATCTCCCAGTCATTCTGAATCTATCAATATATGGTTATCTAGGGTTTTGTGCAGGCGTTTACTCTGTGGAGTGACTTATTGAATAATGGGTTTTGGCGGTCGATTCAAAATTGAACCGTAAAAAAGACGGTTTTCTAAAGATTTATTTTTGCTTGAACCATGAATCAAAAATCAATTCATACCATCTGATAGATCTTTTTGGGCCCGTTCTGGCCATATAGGGGGTTATGGGGTTTTGAGCGACGGTATAAGCGGTATTTAACCGAACATGCGAGAAATCCTGCTCAGAGCCTTTTTCGCGATGTTCGTAAAAAATATAAGTGGTCCCGCTAGCCAACTGCTTCTGGGGTTTTAAACTTGACCGGGGTGGCTATCGTCACTTATAATACATTTTAATTTTTGATTTTTTAATTAATTAATTTAATTTTTATTTCTTTTTTATTTATTTCTTTAATTCTTTTTAATATCACATTTTTTTCAAAAAATTTGATTCTTTCAGTTAGCCTGGTGATATTTTTCTATATATATATATATATATATATATATTATATATATATATATATATTATATATATATATATATATATATATATATATAATATATATATATATATATATATATATATATATATATATATATATATATAGTGTGGTGTGTGTGTGTGTGTGTGTGTGTGTGTGTGTGTGTGTGTGTGTGTGTGTGTGTGTGTGTGTGTGGCCGTGTACCGTTATATATCTGGGGCCAATTCACGAGTTTTTTACCTTGGTTCTGGGGCCGCATATATATCTGGGCTCACACGCAGTGGCCCCAGATATTGACAGGCATAACTTTGGTCAGAAATGTAATCAGGAGTTCAATTTAAGGCGTTTGAGCGAAAAAAAAAAAAATTTCATCTTGGCCCCAAATATATTAAAAAAACTTGTTCTGCGTTTCGTGTAAAATCGGGGTTCGAGATCTGGTGCCACGATGAACACTCATAGCGGCAGGTGAAGGAACTAAAATACAGCGTTGCTCCTCCTAGAAATTCCTGAGCATTATACGGTGCTTGATAATTTATACCATCACCGTGACTAAAGGAGCGTAGACTGCGCTGACCTTGAAACCATTTCACACCCTTTGTTGTTTGCTCTGAACCCTCTTTTTTTGTTCTTTCTCGTTTCCCTTTTTGCTTCTCTGTTACGGTCTCGTCGCCACTCTGGTCTTCTCTCCAGATTTTTAGAATCTCTTTCAAACCGGTGAATGATTTCTCTCTCTCGCTCCGCGTAATGTTGTCAAGCACTGACTACCAAAATTCGCGAGTTTCGTTTCTTTTGGACCAGTCATGTGCCCTTTAAAATCTGTGGAGAATTTTTCCGGGTCCTCATAATGTCCCAAAAGAGCCTTAAAAGGAACATGGATCCAAAAAAATTGTCGAAGGGGGGGGGGGCCGCGCCTTCCATTCTAGAGAAATTTTGACAGCAAAATGTCTAACTACGGCCGCGAGATGTCCCGTAAGGTCCTTTAATAAACTTGGATCTATCCGAAATTTTTACAGTAAATATCAAAAAGCTTTCGCATTCAAATCGTCGAAACAGCTTTGCGGTACATCGATTCTTTCTCGAGGTATCGATTTTTCAAGGTAAGGTCAGATCGGATGTTGGTGGCTCCTGCATGCTCAAAAATCCACGAGTTTTGTCTCTCCTGGACCAGTCATGTGCCTTGTAAAATCGGTTGTTCACATTTTCGGGTCCTCATATGTCTAATAAGAGCCCTAAGGAGCATGGAGCCAAAAAAAAACTTGTCCAAGGGGGGGGCCGCGCCTCCAATTTCATCGAAATTCTGACAGAAGGATGTCTAACTACAAGGTCTCGTGAGATCCTTCATAAACTCGGATTCATTCGAAATATTTTTGAAGTGTATGTATTACTAATTGTAAGCATACGCTTTTTGTTAGTCCAGACCGCTTCGTGGAAAATCGCTCCATTTTCGAGATATTGATTTTTCAAAGGCACGACGTAGAAGTCATGACCCAGTGGTGAATACAATTAACTGATGTCATATCTATCGATTCATGATGGATCTTCTCTTTCATTTTATTATAAACGAATTTTGTACTATCATAAAACGCGGGTGTACGACGTCATACTATAGGAGCGTATATGAACCCATCATAAAGAAAATCTCTACTTCGGATTAAATCTGTGAATGTCTAGTATTTACAGATTTAATCCGCAATAGAGATTTTCTTTCTGATGGGTTCCTATAGAGGGTTTTAGTAATGGCGACTGCCGGTGATGAGCTTCCAAACAAAGCCAGTTTGTCTCTCTCGCTCTCACGTGACCCCTATGTACTGCCATCACACTCTAATTTCAAAAATCGTAAATAGAGACTTATTTTGTGAAATTTTATGGCAGAAATGAATTTCTCGAGGCATTTTATAGTGATTTTGATAATAATATGTCGTAAAACAAGGTCCTGTATACGAATTTCGAAGCGAGAAAGAAATGGATATACATGGGGGTCACGGGAGAGTGAGTGAGATAGTTTGGAACGCTACGCGAGTTTTATCACAACCGATTGCGACCGATGAGTGCATTGTTGTGGTTGTTGGCTAACCGTTGACTTCGCACTAAAACCGTCTATACGTTCCTAGTATGACTACATCGCGTACACCCGCGTTTTATGAGAATACAAAATTCGTTTATAATAAAATTAAATTGAAGGTCCACCATGAATCGATAGGTATGAGATAGGCCGGTTGCTTGTATCCACCACTAAGTCATGACTTCATGACTAATAAATCTGTGTAAGTACTTAATGAGTTTACCATTGGCATTTGAAATATAAGTTCTCTCTTTTTGAAGGTTCAGCTTTTCATATTTGCATCAGCTCTCATTTTTAGTATCTACGAGTATTAACGTTTTTTCACGCCCCTCTCTAATTTGCCGAACAATATCTATAGAACCCCGTATCCTTAGCTTATATGCAAATCCGAAAAACGTGCGATGAAGCGCATCCACTTTGTTCACCCCCATTGGTCACTGAATTAAAGCAAGCATCGGCAATAAATTAAAGCAATTGAAAGGACACCGCGCTTTGCTTATGGGAACTGGCTCCCAGTCAATTTTTTTTAAATTGAAATATGTGTCGTAAAAGTGTCTCCTGAGAAAAAGCTCTCACGGGCGGAAAAAAAAATAATGACAGGATTTCGAGATATTCGCGTCTAAAGTTGGGGACTATTTGCCCTCCGCCTCGTATTCTCGTACGTAGCAGGCCGCTTAACTACTACGCCAACTGGAAACCTTCTCGGTCGAATCGCCCGACTCAGCGCGCATTGATATTTGCAGTCCCTCCCAACTGCTTATTTGTTTACCGCAGACCCACTGCTCTGCCTTGACCACTCCCTCAACTGATTACTTACCTACATCAACATTTTCTTTTTCTCTGCGAACTATCTGCTCTCTTCCTCTCTCTCCCTCATTGTAAATGTAGTTCCAATTAATAATAGTTCATTGTTGTTTCTCTCGCAATATTTGACACTTAGTTTTTGCGTCCTTTTTTTTTGTTTATTTGTTTATTTCTCTTTTATTATTCATGGATTTATTTATTTTGATTGAGGGGGAAGGGGTCGTTAGCACACGACGTAGTGGTTCATGAGCATTATACTATCGTTCTACTTCCAAAGCTATGTTTGTTTCGACATCTCCTCTATTTAAACCTACAAGAGAGAGTCGATCTTCAGACTGTTCATTTGGGCTTCCGAATAATCGATACATTTCCTTAGGTTCAAATGGGATGGAAAATTCAGTTGATTGTTCACGATCCGCCGCTGTCACTGTCGCCATCGGATCGATTCTTTTTGGTAGATTTTTATGGAGGAGCCATCGATACACCAAGATACACGATTGTCCGCGTTCGTGTGGCACACTTTTTTTTTTCTCTCTCCGACCCCCCTTTCCTATTAAACTTCAGTACGGCTCTATACACTTGTCAAAAATCACGTTTCTTTGGTTTGATTTTTTTAGGGGGGGAGAGGTTTGTTTTTGTTTATTTCTTTTCATTTTTTCTTTTTTGACGACTCTTTAGAAAACTTGTATCACATCGCTTGAAACATAGCTTTGGAAGTAGAACGATAGTATAATGCTCATGAACCACTACGTCGTGTGCTAACGACCCCTTCCCCCTCAATCAAAATAAATAAATCCATGAATAATAAAAGAGAAATAAACAAATAAACAAAAAAAAAAAAGGACGCAAAAACTAGGTGTCAAATATTGCGAGAGAAACAACAATGAACTATTATTAATCGGAACTACATTTACAATGAGGGAGAGAGAGAGGGAGAGAGAGGGAGAGAGAGGAAGAGAGCAGATAGTTCGCAGAGAAAAAGAAAATGTTGATGTAGGTAAGTAATCAGTTGAGGGAGTGGTCAAGGCAGAGCAGTGGGTCTGCGGTAAACAAATAAGCAGTTGGGAGGGACTGCAAATATCAATGCGCGCTGAGTCGGGCGATTCGACCGAGAAGGTTTCCAGTTGGCGTAGTAGTTAAGCGGCCTGCTACGTACGAGAATACGAGGCGGAGGGCAAATAGTCCCCAACTTTAGACGCGAATATCTCGAAATCCTGTCATTATTTTTTTTTCCGCCCGTGAGAGCTTTTTCTCAGGAGACACTTTTACGACACATATTTCAATTTAAAAAAATTTGACTGGGAGCCAGTTCCCATAAGCAAAGCGCGGTGTCCTTTTTTCAAACTTCTCGCAAAAGTCGTCAATTTTTCCAATATTTACCTAAGTATGTTGGAGGGATGTTTAGGGGTGCATAAGCGGGCTCACGCTTCCCAATATGTTGCTGTCTACCCCGAAAAACACAGATTGAGCTAATGCGTAGTAATTATTGTTATGGTCAATTCCGAGTGAGCATCAAGTGAAACAGGCACTAGGCAATGTCAGTGTGTGCATAGTTATTCCAAAAAAAATCTAAATTTACTTACTAACTAGCAGGTATGTCGTACCCGTGCTCCGCACGGTTCGTAATACACACCTGTAATGACGATCTTGGTCTGTTGCTGAGGGATTATTTGGTTAAATAAGATGTGTGAATTTTGCATCCTCAAGGAGCCTCCAAGTAAACTTTCGGACTTTGCGCACCATTCTCCTTCATAATTAGGTGATTTGCAAACCTTTGGCGATTATCGATGGATCGGAGACTATCATTTACAGTGGCGTACGGAAGGGGGGCTAAGGGGGCTAAAAACCCCCCTCCCCCATACCTCCGATTTTTAGGGGTGGAGGGGAAGAGGGGAATAACTTTCAGTCAAACGCTCATCAGTTCAAGCCCTTCCCAAAAAAAATCCTGCGTACGCCACTGATCATTGATAATGACACAGTAGCGGCCAAAACATGTTGGTCCTCGTTTGCGGGCATTAAAACCTCTTTGACCAATTAACATCACAAAATGGACTAATTTTTGGGCGCCATCCATGTGTATTTGCGGGCGCCCGTAAATAAAATGGCGTTGAGGCTGCCATCAGTGAGGTGATGTTTCCTCGCAATTCTCGCGCATCAACGAACGCCAGAAACCCGCAAAGGACCAATGTTTTTCGGCCGCAACTGCATCGAAATAGAGCACGAGACGTGCGGTCTTCTGATGAAGAACGTAAAATCGAGCGCAAGTTGTGTCTTTATCAATTACAGGGAGATTCCTATCAAATTTGAGGCTTTCCTCCGAGTGTTTCTGTAGAAAGAGTAACAAATTTTTATAGATAGAAATCCCCCATGACACCTGCGTAGCTCCGCCATTTAAGAGCAAAGATGACAGGAGAAAGCATAGGTATCATGGGAGATCACCATCTAATTTGACTTTCTCAATTTCAGAGTTTGTCTATCGATACTAGTTTTGACCTCAGAGAAGCTATCAGTAAGAATAACTTTTTTTAGTTCAATGGGGCAGTTGCAAGGGTCTGAAATGTTGTGTTTTTTATGAAGAAAATGAAAGTCCTAGATAAGCTGAGAACAAAAATGCCTCTGGTCTCTAATTAAGTCCCATTCTTATGGAGATGAGATTTTGGCCCAACATTCATTGTTTTAAATGGGAATTCCGCGTAGTAACGTCACTACGCGCACGATTTTTTACAACTTTACTCGTATGTACCTCCAAAACCGAGACCCCTCGGAAACAACTGAAGGCACCATTGTTTTCAGCTCATCTAGTACTATCACTTTCGTTAGGAAAAACACAAAATTTAAGACCCTTGCAACTGCCCCATTATTATTAGGTCCAGACGTACAGAGTATGTCTGTTGTCCTGTAATTTTAGTCCAATTGTGTTTTGTCCTAAAAAAAAAGGTTCGTTTTGTCCGATGCTCATTTTCGGTCGGTTTCGTTCGTTTCCCTGTAAATTAATAAAACGAAGAATCAGCATTATTCCAAATAGGCCCAAAAGAAAATGATTGGAATGCGTAGGAATCAGTTTCGGCGGAATTTGTCGTTATTATAACACAAGTTTTAACAGACTTTTAAGATGAACCCAAACATTTAACTAGATTGATATCCTTCAGTACTGGTGCGTGATATCTGGTAACGTTGCAATTATTCCGTTTGAACCCAGGTATACTATCGATTCGATTGAGTGCACTGTGCGTTCCCCTATGTTTCGATCTTTTTCGTGGTTTAAATGGGTTTAAAGTCTCCTCCAACCCTTAAAACATATGCTAGTCGTTTCAAAACACATGTGCAGAACTTCTGGAGCGTATATTTAGGGCCAAAATAAAACTTTTTTTCCAATAAAGATGGATCCTAAAAAGCCTACCCCCCCTTTTTTTACCCGGAACCTCACAAAAGTTTAGAAAAATGTATGTTTTTTTTGGAATACTTAGCGTCCACAATCATTCCAAACCGAATGTTCAAAATCCGAAGGTTTTTTAATGACCTTAGTAAATTCAGATATTTAAGTAGTGTGACAATATATTTTTCAAGTAATATTGTTCCTAATCTTGTACATTTTTGAGATTATTGTTTTTTTTTTCTTATTTATAATTTATACAGCACTTCGCTGAGTTGAATAATATTATATATTCCAATTGAAAACGTTCTCTGATAATTGAAGTTTATAGTTCTCTAAAATTTTACCAACAAACCAGCATGGACGAAAATGAACGAAAAAGAGCATTGGACGAAATGACTAATTCATCGGGACAAAAAAAATTGGACCAATATTGAAGGAATGG
>VMOF01000013.1:16668366-16707733 GCA_011764245.1 Trialeurodes vaporariorum | reverse complement strand
TCGAAGGCTGCGCTCTCACAGTTGGGTTCATTCCAAATGAGAGCGCGCCTGTTAACTGTTTCCATCAACGGAAAGGAAACGTGTTTCGAGAAATTTCCGATCTGGCCATAATTTATAAAGCTCTCAATCACCGCGTGAAAAGGTAATTTTTCCGGAGTTGGGGGGTTCGGCTACGATCAGAGAGTTGATTTTGGGAAGGCGCTTGTCACAAATATTAAAAAGGTATCCGACCAAATCGAAAAATCTGAGTACGCTAAATTGATAAACGATTAATTCTACTAAAACTTTAAAGCTGTTTAGAATTGAATAGTAGTAGTTGGAGGGATTGTTGGAGGCAAAGAGGAGCCTATCAAAGGGGAGGGAGACTAAGCAGTCACAATACTGCGCTACGGACATCCCCGTGAAGTGGAGGGAGGTGAGGAGCTGCGCTTGGAGCACGAGCTTCGTACTTGTGAACGTCCAGCGAGAATCCGACCGCAGCCTCACACGGGTGTATGGAATAAAGCGGTTGACGGGCGATACGGCGTAGCTCAATAACACTTCTAATACCTGCTCCCCTTTGTGTCACCAATTTTTGTGAATGACCGAGTGGCGTCCCGACAGATCGGGGTCGTGAGGATTGGTGAAATGAAACAGGGCCGTGTGCGTAAACGTCCGCTAACGCTCCGAAAGTAGGACCGCCTGATAGGTCCCGGTCGGGGATAGGTCCATTTTCACTGTCACGTACCCAGGTTCCCCCGGGCCCGGGGTACCCCACTTCAAAAAATTCTATGCCTCGGACCACTGAGATATTATGCGATATTAGTCCAATGTTGCTCTGTGATCGTTGGGCGCAGAATTGCTTTGCGAGCCACCCATCGTCCATACTTTCCGCGGAGTGTTTTGGTAAAGACGCACCGGCAGGCAAATTGCTTGTTGGTACCTACAGGTGTGTCCGACTTGGACATGTTCACCGTGGGCTGAGATGAAGGTGGGGCCGGAGAGCACACGCTAGAGTCCAAGAAGACGTTCCTCACAGTGGCGGCTCGTCAGGTGTAGTTAGTGTAGTGGCACTACACCTACTTTTTCAAGTTTTTTTTTTTTTTTTTTTTTTTTTCTCTTCAAATTTTCAAAGATAATGGTCGCTCTTGATTAAAAATTACTGGATTTCGGAGAAATTAAAGGGGGAAAAGAGAAAAAGAAGTTGTAAAGAGCACCGAATTATAAGAACATGTGTATGAGAGCAGCGCAACAAGAAAGATGAAAGACGCGATCGGAGAGCACGATTATACGCACTACGCAGAAGCAGTCGGGCTCGCTCGGGTAGTGTAGGGTAGTGGAGTTCGAGTCAACCACACGGTTGTCATGACAACCGCGACTCGCCCATGTGTACGCTACTCGCTCCAGTGCTGTGACTCTCTGTCAACATGCTAGCAAGTGTAGTGGCGGAATGGAACTCCACACCATCAATATGTTAGGAGTGGGGGAAGCTGTCTATGCTCTCAGTAGTCTCGGCGCGCCCGCGCCACCTCAGTCCCTAACCTCACGGCTCAGTCTATTAATTTGCACTAATTTGGCGCTTGCATTTATAATCAGCTTGAGTTGTTCCTTATTATCGAGTTATTGTTGTCGTTTTCAGTCCCCCCCCCTAAATTATGAATCCCGTAAATGATGTAGTTTTACTATTGATGATAAAAAAAGATGTTTTTATTGGAGGTTTTGCTCAAAAATTTACTTATATTTTTAATGTTTTTACTTTTTTAAGTTATTAGCGGTGGGGGGGATTTGTTATTACTATACTGTCGCAGGAGAACTTTCGTATCTCGAAATAGTTAAAACAAGCGAAAAATTAAATCTGAGGCAGGTCAAATTTTCGAAAACTTTCCGCGGGAGGACCCCCCCCCCCCTCCTACTGGGAGCGTCCTCCCAGACCCCCACAACTACACCTAATTTTTCAGTCACGAGCCGCCACTGGTTCCTCACCTCCTCCTCTATCTCCAAATCGTTAAACGTCGTGTATGTAGGAAATATGATCCCGCAGTATCAGCGGGATCAAATCCCCCACGCCACATTTGGACAATGTTTTGTTGGAGGAGAGAAAGGATTTGAGCTCCAAGTAAGCGAAACGCCAGGCTCTCCGTTGACGTGCATCCCTGGAGTTGGTTGTCAAGAAATTTTCGGTCACCGTCAGATCTCATTTCAGGGGGGCCAGGCCTAGCCCCTCCTTCGTGTAAATCGCAACTTGGACGGCATCCATCAACGGGTGAGTTTCCAGAATCGTGGTCTTGGTAGCGTCCTCCTTCTTGACTCTCTTCGCTTCCGTAATCTTTTCTCGAGTATGGTATGATTCACTTCACTTCATGTCATATCAAGAACAAGTATAAACGAGCTCTAATTACACTGAGATATAACTTCACATTCAAGCTGTTTTATATCAATGTATATCTTCTCGTGAATATGTAGATTCTGTGTAGTATCGGCACTCTTGAAAATCATCAATGGACGTACAGGTACTTCACGCTACGATCGCATGATATCACTCCTCTTGACGCGCAGAGTGCAGACGTCCCATGACACCTTTCGAGCGTAATCTTTTGTCTCAAGTGTGAAAAGCGTCAGATCATTCATCAGAGGAAAGCAAAGAAAAAGAAGAAGCGGTCCATGTGAATGGCGAGTTTTATAATAAGGTAATGCTTCAGCTGTCTGAAGTGAGATTCTCAGTTCCGTAACCAGCCTGTGGAGCTGTTGGGTACTTTTGCTACAGGGTTATTAATATAGTTGGTGCAGGGGTAAACCCCTATGGAAATGACGAGAAGCGCACTAGAAAATCACGAAATCCACTCTCAAACTCATTTAATGCTTTCAAACGCGAGACCGCAATGGCGGTGATTACCGCCTTTTACATTGGGTTTACCTATTTCAATAAGCGCCATCCTCACGAGGTGTTCTAGGCACGAAACTGGAAGAAGAAGCACACTATTGCCATAAGATTTAGGCGATAATCACTACCATGACGGTATCACGTTTAAAAGCATTGTATGAGTTTAAGAGTGGATTTCGTGATTTAATAGTACTTTAATCGTATTTTTTACAGGGTTTTACCTCATATTCAACTTTTCACAAGCCTGTAGCAACAGTTTGAAACAGATCCATTGGTCGGGGGGGGGGGGCTCGTGCGTTCTCAGGAGGGCCTACCTGATAGGTTTTACTACAGCATCTCGCTAAACATTTTTCCCCCTGGTGGGGGGAGGAGAGGACTCAAAAGAGAGCGCCTCTGAATAAATGTTTAAGAATTTAAATTTGGCGGCTCATTATTTTGTTGCTTTTTTAGCATTAAGCCAAAGGAGCGTTCCCATAAGGACATCGTAATTCTTTACTCAATTTTATGTTTGTTAAACAGTCATGAGTTACCATTATCTAAACGACTGGCTGCAAAAGATATGAAAACCCTTGAGGCAGATCGACTCCATTTGCCCAGCTGAATCGATAGAGGGGTCACAAGGGAGGTCGCGGCGACATCACCTTTTTGTCCATGTTAAATGTCAACAATATGTGTCCTAGATTGGCGGAGAATAAGTCTCCTGATTTTCTTCAAAATTATGCCCAAAAAAACCCCAGCTCGTTGCTAAAAAAGCCATTTTATTTCAAAGATTTATCAAGTTAGTGATCCGTTATTTTGCACTTCACCTAACAACAAGGTCGTCACTAGAAATGATCATTCGTTCGGTAGATTTGAAGTTTTTATAGTGACTCAGTCTCACTGAAAAAAAACAAAGTTTAAGTCAAATGTGAATCCAGCAATCTGGCAACTTTGGATTCTTTCCATTTGAACGTATGAGAAACTATCGATTAGTAAAAGGGCAGTCGTAGCTCAAGAATCGATTGTTTTTCACACGTTCAAACGGGAAGAATGCATGATTGCCAAATTGCTGGATCCGCCCATGGTTTAAGTAGAGCCGATGTAGCTTTTTAGAATAGCTCCGCAAAGTAAAAGTTCTAGCTCTACCACCGGAGCGGGCCACCGCCAAAAAGCGCACATGCGCTCAAAAAAACGTCTAAAAGCGCACATTTCATATCGCACAAGGCCGTGAGAGTATAACCCAAAAGCGCACAGACTGCGTAAACGGAGAAACACCTAAAAGCGCAAAGGGGGATTTTAAAGAATATTGTAAATGGCAACGGTGCTTACCTTTACGCTGGCAGCAGTAATGAGTAGGTGGCAATAAATATGTGGATGTTGGGATGAACCCTGTAAAATTCTTGCCAATGGGATTGAAACGATTCACATGCGTTTGTAGTTCTAATATTCTGTTCTTGAGGGGGGCCGCCCACATTTCGGGCGAATACGGGGGGCTTTTGGATTCATAGAGCCCAAAAACGATTAGCATTATTCAAAAGTTCACGTAAAAAACATATGTATTTTTGGTCCTTACAAGTTTCTCTATTTCGCAAACCGTTTCCGAGAAAATCGTCCCATAAATAAGTTGGAGAAGTCGGCCAAGAATTGACTAAATCAAAGAAAAGACGGTTATTGGCCGACCTCTGCAACTTCAGGGACGATTTGCTCGGAAATGGTTTGCGAAATAGAAAAACTTGTGACGACCAAAAATGCATATTTTTGTGCGTACTTTTGATTCATGCTAATTGTTTTTGGGTTTAATGAATCCGAAAGCATGTTTTCAAATAATTTGGCCAAAAAAAGTGGGAGAAATCAAGAAACCCCCCCAAAACCCCCCTCAAATTTTTGCATACAGCATTTTCTCAAAAAAAAAAAAAAAAAAAAAAAAAATCACAAAATCGGCAAGAGCGCCTAAAATTACAACACATAGCACCTATTTACGGGCATTAAGAAAAATTCACGAGGGAGTTATGACAATTTTTCAATTTGTTTTTCAGAAACTTTGCAACACTGTAACTCGAAAAACTACAATTTCGGGCCCATGGTTATCGGAAAAAAGTATTATTTTTACCTCTAAAACAAGTCCTGAAAATTAATGTGTACGTAGTTTTGTTACACCTTGTATACTGGTTCCTCACATTGATGCCAAGCCGCAGCCTCCGAGCCGTATGCATCTAGTATCATACTTCATGCAACCTAAAAGCGCAAACTGCCCGAAACACGAAAGACCCAAAAGCGCACATAAAATCGTGCGCTTTTGGGTGTGCGCATTCGGGTGTGTGCGCTTTTGGGTTCCTACCCCGGAGCGAATGGAACAGTTGCAAGGGTTTGAAATTCTGGGTTTTTTATAAAGAAAATGATAGTACGAGTACTTCATGAGCTGAGAACAATGGTGCCTTTGGTTTTTTCATAAGTGTCCCGGTTTTGGAGTTACATGCGTGTAAAGTTCTATAAAATCGTGTGTGTAGTGACGTCACTAATTGTTTTTGGGTTTAATGAATCCGAAAGCATGTTTTCACATAATTTGGCCAAAAAAAGTGGGAGAAATCAAGAAACCCCCCCAAAACCCCCCTCAAATTTTTGCATACAGCATTTTCTCAAAAAAAAAAAAAAAAAAAAAAAAATCACAAAATCGGCAAGAGCGCCTAAAATTACAACACATAGCACCTATTTACGGGCATTAAGAAAAATTCACGAGGGAGTTATGACAATTTTTCAATTTGTTTTTCAGAAACTTTGCAACACTGTAACTCGAAAAACTACAATTTCGGGCCCATGGTTATCGGAAAAAAGTATTATTTTTACCTCTAAAACAAGTCCTGAAAATTAATGTGTACGTAGTTTTGTTACACCTTGTATACTGGTTCCTCACATTGATGCCAAGCCGCAGCCTCCGAGCCGTATGCATCTAGTATCATACTTCATGCAACCTAAAAGCGCAAACTGCCCGAAACACGAAAGACCCAAAAGCGCACATAAAATCGTGCGCTTTTGGGTGTGCGCATTCGGGTGTGTGCGCTTTTGGGTTCCTACCCCGGAGCGAATGGAACAGTTGCAAGGGTTTGAAATTCTGGGTTTTTTATAAAGAAAATGATAGTACGAGTACTTCATGAGCTGAGAACAATGGTGCCTTTGGTTTTTTCATAAGTGTCCCGGTTTTGGAGTTACATGCGTGTAAAGTTCTATAAAATCGTGTGTGTAGTGACGTCACTACGCGGCATTCCCATTTAAAACAATGTATTTTCAGCTAAAATCTCATCTCCGGAACTATGGGACGAAATTAGAAACCGAAGGTATCTTTCTTCTCAGCGCATCAAAGACTTTCATTCTCTTTATAAAAAACACACAATTTCAGACCCTTGCAACTGCTCCATTGCAATAATTGGGATCTTGCAAACTTTTGCTATCCGGGATTGAAGAGTTGATTCTTGCATTAAAACCTGTAAAAATGACGATGAGAGCACTAAAAAATCACGAAATTCACTCCCAGATTCGGACTTAATGGCAGAGTGACGCAGGTATCATGGGAGATTCCTATCTACATTGAGACATATCTCTGTGTTTCAGAAGAGAAAGTGACATACAAGACAGGAATCTCCCATGATACCTGCGTTGAAGCGCCATTTCAAACTTGCCGCGATAATAGTTATGTAAGTTTATTACTGACCTTTAGACTTTTTTCAAGTAATTTCCTTGCTTTTTGCTGGTTTTTACATCATATTGGACTATTGATTTGCTCACAGCAAAAGTTTGCAAGAGCCCCATTGTACCAAAGCACTTCTTAGCAGTGGCGTAGCGTGGAATGGTAACGTTGCAGTTCGTCCATTTAAACCCATGAAAAAGATCAAACTATTGGATATTCGGTAAACACCTCGGCATTCGACTTTTTACATGGGTTTAAATGGACTTAATACAATGTTGCCAATTGTCACGCTACGCGCCACTGCCTTTTAGGTTGAGGAAAAGCAAGAAGAAAGGAAGTTACTATTTCGAAGTAGTGCTTGGATACAATTACAACTTTCTCCGGTAGAGCTAGAACTCTAGCTCATTCAAAGCTATTTTAAAAAGCTGCTCCACATGGGTGGATCCAGCAATATTTTGGGAACCATTAATTGATTCCATTTGAACATATGAAAAACAATCGATTCTTGAAGGGGCCATGACCTTCTTACTAATCGATTATTTATCATGCATTCAAAAGGGAATAATGCACAGTTGCCACATTGCTGGATCCGCCTTTGCTGCTCCAGCTGTTTTCAAAGTTTTCTTAGTGTTTTATGACTAAGGTAGGTGACCCATAGGTGGCCATACCGAAGCTTGGAGCCAATTTGCACTAATAAGGAATGAGAGAGAGAAAAAACGAAATACGTCAATTTACTCTTCGGACAGTTGGCTATCATATACTGATTTCATTTTTATAATTTTGTTTTGTTTTTGGACTTTTTTTTGCATTTGAAAAAAAGTAGGGTTTTGACATCGCGCAAAACGTGCAGCTAAGGTGCCCACCCCTAATATTTTCGATGCACCTAAGGTGGCCACCCCCTTTCAAATTTCATGAATGCGCATTCGAATGCTATTGTTTCGTTCACATATGGAATCAATATCTTTGTTTAATCAAAAATTACAATGATAATGATAAAGTTATAATGTTAAAGGGGGGTTTTAACCCTTTTTGGCCCCCTTACATTTTTTCATTTTTTTATCGCTAATTTTCCCATTTATAATTGATGATAATATTCCCAAATTGCTTGTTAATAGTAATTAATTAGCTGCTGATAGTATAATTAGTTCATCTTTACTAATTAATATTACAGGGTATTATAAACTAAATATTAGTACCCATCAGGGAGTCAACGGGGACCATAAGCACCAGTGAGTGCAAATAAAATAGAGGGGGAAAAACTTATTTTTTCATCTTTTCCGTGAAAATTTATATTCAGCGGAATTTGTATTTTTCTTTACTTCTTTTTGGTCCAGTTGTACATTTTGACACCTTTTGCTAATGATACCGGCCTATGATTAATTTTTAAAATTAATTTTTCACCTACCGTAGGTCAATATAAACATGTTACAAAAACGAGCGGCCCACCTTAGGTGCACCAGTCAATCCACGTGTTTACACAAATATTTGCTGATATCGTCAAAACAGGTAAAGTTTACGAAAAAATAATCATGACTCATGAAAGAGGGGTAAATAAGCATTTAAAAAATGCATAACAAGTCAAGGTTAAATTAGTTTACAGGCTTAGCTTTTACGTTTGTTTAATAACGTGAAAATTGTAAGAAGGCCTGCCAAAATGGTGATCACCATTTTCCGCACCGACTGAATCACGCGACACACTTGATTTTTGGTACGGAGGAAGCAATAGCATCCTGTTCCTCAGCACTAACGCCATCTATTGTAAATTCATGAAACTAACGGAAATAAACGGGGGTGGGCCACCTTAAGAGCCGGGCCACCTTTGGGTCACACACCTTACATTTGTTGCCGTTGGCGAAAATTTGCCACGATTCCTTTCGTCCATTTAAATCTAAGTAAAGAGATCGATTCAAAGGATTGCACTGTGCAATCCAATATTTCGACCTTTTTCATAATTTTAAATGAACTGAATAGAAAATAAATTGCACTTCTCGCCCTCAACAATTTGCATGCCCATGTTAATCAGATGTCAAATCTACAATTTGAATGTCCATGAAAATAATTTAACGTGGTCGCGTAATTAATTTTCAACCAGCATCGATCATTATTGACTCAAAATATTGATGACAGAGGCAAAAGGTCCTACAGCTGTAGTAGTTAGCGTAAATTCACGTTGTTCCATTAAGATTCCATACCTAAAAAATATGACAGCTAGGCTAGAGATGCGACTATAGAAAACAGCATTTTAGGATTAACATATCTGAAAGTGTCGCCAGGAGTTATGTAAAGTTGCTGAAACGTCAACTGTCATTGTATCTATATCAATATTTTACAATCTTATAAGGTCACTTGAAATTTGCCCAGACGAGTTAATTAAATATCATCGAACTCTGTAATATAAGATATATTCTCATTATAAATAGTTTTTCCTCTCAGGGGTTTGAATGTGTAAAATCCTAAAATCTATCTCTTGAGCTGAAATCAAGACAAACAATCTTTAAGTGTTTAACAGTACTGAGCCGATTAGAACCGCACAATCCTCATGCGCATGCGGTGAATGATGATGTTTCTATGCTGCAGCACGGAAAAAAAAACTACGGTAAAAATAACCATACTGATACCTGATTTTGGCACCTGCTAGATGTTATGGTAATGTTAACCAGAAGTATACTATGTTTTGACTAAGTACTAGGTGATGTTACCTGATCGCATGTCGAATTTACTCGAAGTATCGGTAAATGTACCATACTTCTGGTCAAGTTTACCATAACATCTAGCAGGTGCCAAAATCAAGTATTCGTATGGTTATTTTCACTATTCTTTTTTTCCGTGAGAAAAAATGGTTCCAGGACTTTTTGTCCATCGACTTTACGTCCACTAATTTTATGTCCACCGCTTCTTTACGTCCACAAAATTGTCCGTCCACCTAACTAAATGTCCACAAAAACAAACGTCCATCATCGCAATAACTGTGGACATTTGACATTAAATGTCCACAATTGGACCACTTGTTTTTTCTTCTTTCTTAAGAGCTGATTTTTTCTTCTTTCTTTCACAGTAAGTTTACTTAGTTTATCCAGGAATATATTGATACATTTCAGAGAGGTTTATTTGAGTTCCTGGGGCATTTCCTCTTAACTCCAAATAACCCTGAGTAAGTAGCATTATAACCCAGAACTTGCTTTTTTTTTAACTACGTACAACTGTTTTTTAACTATGCGCCGCTAAAGGACACGAATGATAAAGTACCAAGTTTTCCTGTTACTGTCACAGAAATAAATCTATTTTCGCACCTTTTTATCGAATATTTCCCATTTTATGGTGTTATTGAATTGTGGAGCAATAAAGCTCGGTGAACGTAACATAAGTGGACATTTGTTATAGTGGATGTCATTTCTGTGGACGTCTATAGCGCTGGACATTACAGTAGTGGACATAAAAACAGTGGACGTAAAGCCCGTGGACGTCAAAAAAGTGGACGTAAAGTCTGTGTAGCGAAAAAGTTTAGGATAATATCCACATGAAATAATTGATTGCCATTGCATTATACGCAGCTCTAGTTGAAATTAACGCAGGCCGTTTTCAGGAGCGTGCCCAGAATTTAGGAGAGGAAGGGGGCAAGATTGCTCAAATTTGCCACTCTCCGCGAACGGCCGCCCATCAAAATTATGGAGTTGATTACTTCTGTTTTTCTCTGCTTGTACACATAGATTTTGCCTGATTTTTAATAATTTTTTTGTTTTTATGTGATAACCTTTTTTGAAGCCCCGCGCAAGGGTACCCCCTCCAAGGTTATAGATTAAAGAGGTATGCTCACCTGACTTGAGTGGCGCGCATTTCAAACTCACAGGCAGGCAAGATGGCCAACAAAAGCAGAAAACGTATACACTTCGAAGGAAACATTGGGCAGCGCTCTGCAGGAAAGCAGAAAGCAACCCGATGTTTTCTGCAAAGAGTATACGTTTTCTGCTTTTGTCGGCCATCTTGCCTGCAGTAATTTTGAACTGCGCGCCACCGAATTTGTGGCGCGAAGTCAGATGAGCATACCTCTTTAAGCTATAACCTTGACTCCCCTCCGAAATTAAAAATGTAAAAAGTATTTCGATGGCGCAGATGTCAGTCTATCACAGGGCTGCCGTTTTGCGTATAATCAATGCTATTTTTCTATTCACCGATGATTCGACCGGTTGAGAAAAGATTACACAGTTCAGTTCAATGTATGACAGTAATGCACGAAAATACTCTGATCTGTAATCTTTCCTTAATCGGTGGAAACTCCGTTGATTAATTAAAATATCCGCAAGTTTTTTAAAGTCATCGACGACTCCACCGGTTGAGAAAAGATTACAGATGCGAGTATTTTAGTTCATTACAGTCATGCACCGAACTGGACTGTGTAATCTTTTTTCAACCGGTGGAATCATTGGTGAATTGAAAAATAGCATTGATTATACGCAGAACGGCAGCCCTGGTCTATCAGTATCCCGGCATAACTTTTAAACCTCTCGTCCATAGACATCCAAATTTTGCAGAGGAGTTGCTTTTAACATTCCTCAGAGGAACTTTTTTTTGTGTTCTTGAAATTTTAAATTTTAAGCAAGTTATTTTTGGAGGATGAAACGTTTTCATTAAAATCAATGGGGAAAAATGGGAAAAATGGGTAAACATAGGGGAAAATTGGAATATTTCAAATATAGCTACTTGAAATTTGATTAAATTTTGCAATAACATTCTGCAACCAATCTGCTGTAAAATTAACCCCTTAAGGGGGGTCTAGGGACTAGGGGTCTCCCCCAGAATAGTGAAGGTTTCCTCCAGAATATATCAGGGGGTCTGGGGCCCCCACCAGTAGCGGCCCGTGAGATTTGGCAACCATGCATTTTTCCCACTTAAACTTGGGTAAAAAATCGATTCAAGCGGAGGCTGGCAGCCTCCTCGAGTTTCGATTGTTTTCCATGTATTTAAATGGGATAAAAACACTGTTGCCAAATCGCACGAGCCGCCACTGGCCCTCACAGTCTCCCTACAGTCTCTCCATACTCTCCTTACATTTTATTGTAATTGTTGGCTATCCGTATAGATTTTCGTAGCTCGCGGGTGTTCAAAACCATCTACATATACCTCGTTAAATGTACTTAAGCCTTTTCAGCAGAAGAAAATTAATTCAGCTCTCAACAAACTCATTCAGGTGGCTTTTAACAAGGAGCAGTAAATATCAAGAGGCTCAGACTTACTTTATATCCAATGTTGCCGGTTCATCCTACAATTTATCAGTGCTGCGGCTAGATTTGCCATAAAATATACACACTTTCCATGGAGTTTCATGTGTAGTGTGTATTTATTTTTTTTTGCTAAATCTGGCAGCAGTGCAATTTTAAGTCAAATGGCGGGAAAAATTGGATAGTTATCCGAAAAAAGCGGCAACACTGTTTAAACCCGTGTGCTCGACAATCATCAGTCAACAAGGAGGAATCGATGCGAATAAATTATTAGATAAGGTAAATCGTTTAACAAGGGATTATATTTTATCATCAAGACTAAGCCACCAGATCTCAAGTGGGTGCTTATTAAAATGACGAACACCCCAAATAAGATCCATTACGCTCGAAGGGGGGGCTAAGGGGGTTTATCTCGGTTTTATTCACAGAAGCATATAGAACTCATATCATCTCGAGACGAAAAATCTGAACCGCCGCACCGGTACTTGCGTGGGTAAAACGTGGTTGTCGATAATACGGCACGTGTCTCGTTAAGCCCCATACCGAGAATTAAAGGGGGTATGGAAGGAGAGGGGGTTCACTATCGTTCACAGATAGTCTCTGCATCGATCTCTTGAGGAATTAACATAAAAAAAATAAACGTGTTTATTGCTATTTTCTTAACCCTCAAGATTTCGTTCTCTGGATATAGGCTTAACTCGACATGATTGTTACATGAACTATGAACATGGTAACAAGAAGAAGGGCTACACGGACTTTACGTCCACTTTTTTGACGTCCACAGTCTTTGCGTCCACTGTTTTTATGTACCATACTGTAATGTCCACCGCTATAGACGTCCACAGAAGTGACGTCCACTAACATATGTCCACTTATGTTACGTCCACCGAGCTTCATTGCTCCACAGTTCAATAACAGTATAAAATGGGAAATATTCGATAAAAAAGTGCGGAAATAGATTAATTTCTGTGGCAGTAACAGGGAAACTTGGCACTTTATCATTCTTGTCCTTTAGCGGCGCATAGTTAAAAAACAGTTGTACGTAGTTAAAAAAAATCAAGTTCAGGGTTATAATGCTACTTACTCAGGGTTACTTGGAGTTGAGAGAAAATGCCCCAGGAACTCGAAAAAATATCTCTGAAATGTCTCAATACATTCATCGGTAAACTAAGTAAACTTACTGTGAAAGAAAGAAGAAAACATCATCTCTTAGAAAGAAGAAAAAACAAGTGGTCCAATTGTGGACTTTTAATGTCCACAATTGTTACGATGATGGACGTTTGTTTTTGTGGACGATTAGTTGGGCGGACGGACAATTTTGTGGACGTAAAGAAGCGGTGGACATAAAACTAGTGGACGTGAAGTCGATGGACGAAAAGTCCTGGAACCGAAGAAGGTGCGTTGCGTATTGCATATGTATCTTTGACAGGGTACGGGACCAGAGCTGCCGTTCAGTGATGCCGGATTGGGGGTGAAAAAGCGGTATGTTTTACATTGATTTAAATGGGGACGATACGGCTTTTTACCCTCGATATGTGGCAGCACTGCTGCCGTTTTGCGGATAATTAATTGATAATTCAATTCATTGATAATTTCACTGGTTGAGAAAAGATTACACATTTCAGTTCAGGGTATGACAGTGCTGCACCAAAATACTCGCATTTGTAATATTTTCTCAATATATCGATGCAATCGCCGTTTAAGTAATTAAAATAACCGCAAGTTTTCCAAAAGTCATCGACCACTCCACCGGTTGAGAAAATATTACAGATGCGAGTATTTTCATTCATTACAGCCATACACACTGAACTGAACCTTGTAATCTTTCCTCAACCGGTAAAATCGTCGGTGAATTAAAAAATGTCATTTTTTTTTTCAATTCACGGCAGCTCTGTATATGAAACACGAAAGAGGGGATACTTGTCAACAAATGTGAAGTGAGCGGTGTATTTATATTGCATAGCCTGGCTATAGGGTACCTACGCAATACTCAAAGTACTAGATATACTCAAAGATGCTAGGCTCAGAAAAATCACATGCTCAGTTCGTGAACTGTGCAATTTTTTCGGATTCCGCGATTAACCCTCTAAGGTCCAGGTTATTTCAAAAGGACGCCACTCTTCCGTTTATAAAGGGAAGGTAGTTAACTGTTCGTACTCGGGGAAGTTGAAATTGCCTATACGGCGAATTGAAGGCGAGTTTATTTCAAAAGGACGCCACTCTTCCGTTTATAAATGGAAGGTAGTTAACTGTTCGTACTCGGGGGAGTTGAAATTGCCTATAGGATACATTGAAGGCGCCCGAAGACATCTTATCTTGTACATGTTTTCATCAACAGTCGCGTTTATCCGGAATGAAGATTGAAACAATGTGAAGTAGACCAGAGAAGAAAGACGAGAATACTCGGGCTTGGCCCTTAAAGGGTTAAGGATGATTTACGAAAAGTGCAAAATTTGCACAATTTCATGAAATGGGCCATTTCACGGATTGTGTGTAACACATTTGTTGCTTATGCTACACTGAAATAAACAAATAGTTAAAAAAGTACAGAACAAAATGATTTGCTAAATTAACCTATAATTTTGTTAAATTAACAACTTAAATGGTAAATCAGCAATTCATTTTGTTGGCTTAACAACTAACTTTGCCCAACCAGCAAATCAAATAGTAAAAATAACAAATTTTATGCTGGGATAACGAATTAGTAAGTAAAATCAGCTATTTATTTTGCTGATATGACGACCTGAATTGTTAGATCAACTAATTGGGTTAAGTTCTGTATTTTTTTGAACTATTTGCAATTGCAAAATTGACAATGTCTATTTTGTTAAAAGAACACCATTATGTGGTTGATTTAACAACTATTTTTGTAAACTCAACAAATAAATTTTCAACTTAACAGAAAACCCTGATTGATTTAGCAACTTTCAATTTTTGTTAAATCAGCAAATTTTGAATTGTTGCTTTAACAATTGATTTTTTTCAGTGAGACAAGGTATGCAATACGCAACGCAGTGAATACCAATTAACACATGTAAAATAGTAGCCTTGAGTATCGCATATCCTAGACAGAGTATCCCATACACAACGCACTAAGGACTAATCAAATCAACGCAAGTAGATGGTACTCTGTTTATTGCATATCCTAAACAGGGTGCAAAATACGCAACGCACTAAAGTACCAATCCACTCAAGTAGAGGGTACGCTGTTTATTGCATATCCTAGACAATCCTAGACAGGGTACTCAACATGTAACGGACCAAGAACCATTCTGATTCAACACATGTAAAACGTACAGGTGAGCTGTATATTGGATATCCTATATAGACAGGGTATACACCAAGCAATGCACTACGTATACCATTCAACGCATATATTAGACTCATGAGGCTACTTGTGATGAGAAATGTGATTAAACTATGGTTGAGAGCCGATTCTATTTTATTGGTTTTGAGAAATGGGGCGCAGATGGGAGAACGGAGAAATTTTCGGAACTTTATGATTTCCAAGTCATCTCTTATCAAGTCGCAAAAATGCGACAGAGGGTATGGCCACTACCCAGTCCCCAATAGAGGCCATGAGAGGGGGTTCCCTGAAAAACGCCATTTTAAGATGGGGAAAGGCAATAAGGCTCTTGCAAACTTTTGCTATAGGGGACTAAAGAGATGATTCTTGCATAAAAACCCATAAAAATGACAATGAGCACACTGAAAAATCACGAAATTCACCCAGAGTCTCCCATGATACCTGCGTTGAGCAGCCATTACAAATTTACCGTTAAATCAGTTATGTGAGTTTATTATTAAATTTTAGACTTTCTCGTTGTGATTTGTGTGATTTTTGCTGGTTTCTACATCATATTGGACTATCCATTTGCTCACAGCAAAAGTTTGCAAGAGCCCCATAAACTGCTTGAGAGTGTAAAAAATAAATGGGCTTTAAATTTAACTCTTTCACGGTATAGTGTTTCGTTTAATCTGGCAACCTTACTAGCTTTATTGCCATTTAAACCTGTGCAGAAAGATTGATTCCAGGCGAGGCACAGTGCGTCACCAAAAAATCGATTAATTTACATAGGTTAAAATGAAGGGACTCCATTGTTGCCACATTGCACGAGCCACCACTACTTTTCCTTCCTGTTTGATACTGCCCCCTCCCCCCGGATTTTCTTCTGGATACACTCTCGACAGTATCCGTAGTGTGTGGGTTTGTGGTCAAGTTTACACAAACAAATTAGAAGCAAGTGCTTGAGTCAAGGACAATGATACACTTTTAAAACAAAGTCGTAAAAAACAAAACAACAAATACAAATTTATTTCATAAAGATAAAATAGTTTTTGATCAATTCATTTGAGGGTGCAACTTCTCTAAGAGTGTCTTACTTTTCATTAGAAAAAGGAGGTAAATTCGTAGGCATAAATGCGATATATGTTCAAGAAAAAACAAAAAAAACAACGAAACAAAAACAAAACAATCTTTTCAGAGGTAGAAATATAGAGTGGTGGGGTATACAATACGCAACACATCGGATATATGTGTTTAAGTATGTTTAAACGATGTATTACGCAATATGGATTGCATATCCATATCCAAGTATATCTTACCCCGATAGTCGGAATCAAATTTTGATCCGTGATGATGCTAGGTTGTGAGTTTTTTTACTAATACCCTGGCTAGGGCTGTGTAGGATGTTGATTGATAGAGAAAGCAACCGATCATCTCATTCGCTCGTTTTCCTATGAATCAAACGTAAGATTCTGCAAACAAGCAAACTTTTCGTTTTCTTTCTCAACATCCGACCATAAATAAAAGCGAACTCCCTATTTTTACTTTGACATGCCTAAAGATATCACAATAGTTGTGCAATGTTTAACTCAGTAAACAATTGATAATCAAACTACAACAATACTTTCAGCCAGTAGACGAATGTTTCATTGTTTCCCTCCTAAAGTTCAATCATTATACTAGCGCTCATTCAAGTCTTGAGTGCTCTGTTTACACTTTCTCCGAACAAAAGGGAGTCCATCGAGACATGGGAATGTCATCCGATTATTCAGATGTGGGCCATCGATTAAACTCTCATCATCAAAGTCCCCAGCAAAACACAAAGCAAAGCAGCGAAACAGTCTGTTAAAGAGTGACCTTTTTTTCCAAAAAAGGGACGAGAAAGATAAATTGTAAAGTTTACTGGCAGAAATTTGCATTTTCATAAACATTAACTGAAGACAATCGGATAACTATAGTTGTTCCTACTAAATACTTTTCTGTACTTTACACGAACTTGCAAAACTGATTGGAAACTGAGTCGTCTGAAAACAAGTAAACTGTCGGAATAGCCATCTGGCAAGCAATTAATTCAGACAGTAATTATTTAGATAGACAGCTTTATTCGATGCTGTATCAGTTTAGCAGTCTCCTCGAGCAACTATAACCATTGACCACTAATTTAGTTGACTTTCATTTTAGTTGTTTTTCGAATACTTAGTTTCAATTTTCTTCTGCTCAAGTCTGATTTAACATCATCTGAAGCGAGACTTGGAAGATTCTAGCACTACGTTGCAATTTAAGAGACTAGATGATGAAAAATAAAAATGGCCATTTCCTGGAACAAGAACCTACCAAAATTAAGACGCGTGTATTGAGAGAAGTCCAAAATACTGATCAGAAATACTGTCTTTATATGAACATTTTTGAATCACAATTTGATGCAAAGCACTAACTGAAAAGGGAAATGAAGGGATAGTATGTGTAAATCTACATTATTATTTGGAACAATGGGAAAAGGCAAATCTATTTACTTTTTCAGGCCCTAATACCACGTGTGTCGCTGGACCCAAATAAAGGACCCTGAAAAAAATGAAACAAAGTAATGGCTTCTAAAACCAGTCAGTTTGTCAGTCTCATTCCAAAATGCCATCCTATAAACTTCTGTATACATCAAAGTAACATCAATATGATGTAATCATGACATTAATATGAAATCGAGTTGACAAAATGACAGTTAGAATTATCATTACTATCCAAGTTTCTATTTTCAAGGATTCGAAAAACAACATTTTTCGCATGAAAAATGGGATTTTTTTTCTCTCTCCGTGTGCTTTGAATCTAGCAAAAGAAACGTTGTACTTTCATTCTGTTCAAACCGTCCTTGATGGTAAAAATGTTCCATGAAGTTCCATGAACAAAATTCGGAGGGATATTAACTCTCACAAGAAAAAATACATGGTGAAAATAACCATTCGAATTAGCGATTTTGATACCTGCCAGGAAATCTGGTAAACTTCATCAAAGTATGGCAAACGTATAACGTTTTAACTCAGGAACTCAGGTAATTGGAGTGATTTGTTGTACCGGTTATATCTGATACAATTTATTATACAATGGTGAAGTGTATACTACACTTTCTGGGGAGAACCATAATCTCATGCGTGTTTGGTTATAATCGCGCGTCTTACCTATTTTTTCTGGATACGGAATTTCAAAAAATTATATGGAAATTCCTGTAATGGAATTCCATAAAGATTTCCGTTGTAATTTCATGGAGCTCCGTGCGATTTGTACCTTGCGGAATTTCGATCATAAAACTTCATTGGTAATCCTCTCGCCAGAGGTAACAAAAACCGGTCAATTCCTACCCTCAAATATGGCAACGTTGAAACGTAAAGTTTCAGTGAGGAGCGGGAAATTCAAAATTTACCACTTGAGTGCTCATTTTACAGTGGTATGAAACATCTAAGCCAATCAGATTCCTGGATTTTGAATTTCCCGCTGGTCACAAAAACCGTCTTAATAATAAATCACAGTCTTGGTAATTCCATGGTCCTTTTTCCGAGCGCGACCCGAAATCCAAAGATCTTCCAATCCGGATTTTAAAGATCTCCCGATCCAGATTCAACAGATCTTCCTATTCGGATTCCACAAAGATCTTCCGATATGGATTCCAAAAATCTTCCAATCCGGGTTCCAAAGATCTTCCGATCCGGATTCAAGAACGCTCTTATCGGATCAGTTCGCGCTTGGCAGAGCCCGGAAAATCGGAAATCGGAAATCTCGTCCTCACGCAATTTCTCGATTTTTCTTCTCGTCCGATTTATTCGAGCTTTCCGATCTCTTGTCTTCTTTCTCGTTTAACGTTTTCTGCAAGTCTCCTGTGCTTGATGTCTCTGCTGACAGGTCATTCCAAGGTTGAACTTCTCCTGATCCGAAAAATACGTAGACGAAATTCGATGCAACTAAGACGACAAACATGATCCAAAAAACGATACGCCATTCCTTCAAAGATCTCTGTCGGAAAAAAAAACAAAAAAAACAAGCAAGCGGTTAAATACTGAGGCTGACGAATGAATGTGACGAATTTGACACTAAAAAGAAGAAAAAAATGATGCTTACAAGAGTATAACAATTCTAATATTAAAAGTCGTTATAACAAAAAACAAGAATTTTAGAGGGGGGGGGGCGAATTCACTTATTGAACGCCCGTCGTATTTCCGCCGAATTTTACATTAGAATCAATGCGTCATATTGCTGTAGCAAAAGCATCCATATTTGCAATACGACAGTAATCGATAAAATCAAGATTTGACTGTACAAAAGCGCTTGAAAGCAATTTTGAAACGTTCACGCAATGGTCATGATTTTCTGCCTTGAATGATTCAAAATTCGATTTTAACTTTGGTAGCGTTCTAGAATTCAGCCCTTTATTGTCTCGATGCAGAAAAGATTATGAATAACAGTACTTTGTAATATACATAGATATACTACATCACAGGATAATGTAATCTTTGCTGCACACATGCAGTAAACCGATGAATTCTAGAACGCTCCCTTTAGATCCAGCTCCAGTCACGTGGATCGTTTACTGAACGCAAATCGAGTTGCTTCAAATTTCAATTTTACACATTTTTTTTTTTTTTTTTACTGTGTTATTGATCTGGCGTCTTAGTAATCTCTGCCTACTAAGTAAGTACCTCATCGTAATCTCAATATCGCTCGGGCCTAAACGAGGGCGAAGTGAAGACACTCTTTAGCTGCGCAGTTCTATTTCGAGAAACATCAAGTGTCAATCATGCGTCTTACACTGAAATACTCGTTTCATTCGCAGTGTTTTACTCAATGACGCAACGGTCTGTCCCTCGGTCTATCAATGACTTATGTCAAACCACCTGACGTCGAACGTATGCGGATTGCGGATTTATTTATCGTTATCAGTTCCGACTTAAAAACCGGGGAAGCGGTTTTTCTTACAAGCAACGCTATCCTGCACAGTGGAATAAAGCATCTCACTGTTTAGGACATACACTGAAAAAAAAGTGCTGAGTTTAACTCTTTTTTAGTTAACAGTATGGACACCATACTTAAAACTGTTAAATTGACTGTTTACTATAGTTAAATCACCTCCGTGACGTGTTAATTCTACTAATTTAAACAGTCAAACTAACAGTTGTTAACCCTTTATGGACCAAGCCCGAGTATAATCGTTTTTTCTCTTCTATTCTCTTTCACATTGTTTCAGTCCTTGATCCGGATAAACTCGATTATCGATGAAAACTTTTACAAGAAAAGGCTTTGTTCGGGTGCCTTCAATTCGTAGTATAGGCAATTCCAACTCCCACGAGTCCTAACAGTTCACTACCTTCCCTGCATACACGGAAGAATGTGGCGTTCTTTTGAACTGACCTGCAGGCTGATTCTCCCTATTTGGACGAGACGAGACGAGATAGGAAGAAACGATGAATCCTATTGGTTTAAATGGCGTCACGTGACAGATTTGAAGTCATTGAGGCGCGAAAAGAGCGAGATCAGAGTCATTCATTTCAAAATCATGACTCTGATCTCGCTCTTTCCGCGCCTCAATGACTTCAAATCTGTCACGTGACGCCATTTAAACCAATAGGATTCATCGTTTCTTCCTATCTCGTCTCGTCTCGTCCAAATAGGTAGAATCAGCCTGCTGGTCCGTAATGGGTTGATTAGTGTACATACTTTTAACTAAAAAAGAGTAAAATTCAGCACTTTTTTTTCCAGTGTAAGTACTTAACTTCCGCTTTAAAAAGTAAAAGTGAATTGGTCTCTTGCTAACAATGAGCTATAGCAATCAGGGCTGCCGTTTTGCGTATAACCAATGCTATTTTTTAATTCACCTATGATTCCACCGGTTGAGAAAAGATTACACGGCTCAGTTCAGTGTATTACTGTAATGAACTAAAATACTCGCATCTTTAATCTTTTCTCAACCGGTGGAGTCGTCGATGACTTTAAAAAACTTGCGGATATTTTAATTAATCAACGGAGTTTCCACCGATTAAGGAAAGATTACAGATCAGAGTATTTTCGTGCATTACAGTCATGATCTAACTACACAGGTCAGTCAATGCGCACACCCTCCACTGCCTCTCCGTCTGCCTGGCTCTGTCACCGGGTAGAGTGAGGAAGGGGATGACGTATAGCTGGCGCAGCTGAAGCGCGGGCGTTCAAATCTACATGCTTTCATACGGGGAAAAGACCATTTTTCAAGTGCGAATTATAAACAATTTACGACAGTAAAACTTGGTTTTTATTTATGATAGACCACGAGGAAGGTTTCAAGCTTCGAGAAAACCAGTCTGATCATACTTCAATTTCTTATTCCTGTATTTTCAGGCGGTCAGTAAAAATCCCTCTCATGGAGAAGATAGGTTATGTAATATTCAATGCATTCTACCCACTTTTCTAAAACTGCCCGAAAATAGAAAAAGCAAATTTGCGTACGATCGCATTGGTTTTCTCAAAGCTTGAAACCTTCCTCGTTACTTCTTATTGATAAAAACTAAGTTTTACTGTCGTAAATTGTTTATAATTCGCACTTGAAAAAGGGTATTTTCCCCATAAGAAAGCATGTAGATTTAAACGCCCGCTCTTCAGCTGCGCCAGCTATACGTCACGAGCGGAGGTTGCGCAGATCGCACCGAAACTTGTCTACCGGATTGACTGACCTGTGTAGTTAGATCATGATTACAGTCATTCACTGAGTTGAACTGTGTAATCTTTTCTCAACCGGTGGAATCATCGGTGAATAGAAAAATAGCATTGATTATACGCAAAACGGCAGCTCTGATAGCAATAGAGAGGATTTATTGGACCTGATTTTGAAACTTCCAAGAGAGGTATAGCCATATTGGAAATATCATATGTGCATTTTACACGAGCTCGGTTTGTTAGCTTCATCTTCATATTCTTCAACCTTATAAAGAGAAATGTGACGAGCCCACTTGAAATTGGTTGCAAAGAAAGTGCAAGTATGTTTGAAGGTAGCTCAGAGGCGGCTCGTGCATTTTGGCAACAACGAATCCTTTCCATATTTAAACCTGTGTAAAATAATCGATATTTAAGAGGTGCGTTGCAGCCCCCAATAACTCGATATTTTTGCATAGGTTTAAATGGGGAAAACACACGGTTGCCAAATTGTACGAGCCACCACTGGGGTGGCTATCTGGACACAAGAATCGATATTATTGTTTCTTCTGGAATGGTTTGCATGATAAAGGAACTGACATCGTCGTCTATCTGACATATAGGCTTAAGTCGAATCGAATTCAAGGTTTAAAATATTCGTGACTCATTTGCATTTTTTTAACCACGATTAATCATTCAATTACTTCAATTTAATATTTTTCTGTGATTCTTATGACTCGTGAAGTACAAAGAAAAACCAGCGGCGAAACGTGCTGTTTGGCAACATGGCAATTGGTCCATTTGAATCCATAGAAAAGGTCGAATCTGCTGGTCATCGGTGATTCCTTGATAATTCGATATTTATCATGGGTTTTAATGAGCTAAATGCAGCGGTGCCAGATTGCACACTACGCCACTGAGGAAAACATATATTCACCATTATTCGTACTTGTATTATTGGCCTTCGAAAAACGCCTATACATCAAATGGACGAAGATGTGATAAGCAAAATTTTCTAACCTTGATAGTCGTATTAGAATTATGTGTCCAGATAGCCGCACTCAAACACTTTCACTTTCGTTTTAATTCAAGAAAAAACTAATTAATCTAAATGTGAACAACTCGTTTGACCGCCATATTTGAATTTTGTTCAAATTTGAGTTTTCAGGATACAATTTTGGAATTTTCTGATGCTCCCAACAAGTGATTTCACACTAGAATAGACTCTCTCTATAGATGTATCAAAATTTATACAACAGACTCATAAAAGAGAAGGAGTAAAAATGTTCATTTAATTTTGTAAGATTTCTTGAGCTCAAAAATGCTATATTTCTAACACATCGATTCTAAAATTGTTCTAAAGCGAAACATTAAATCTATTTATGTCCTGTTAAAACCGCATTTCAATTATTACTGTGCGTAGGATTAAATAGGTAGGTTCAATTGTGTTTGCGGTCGCCTCAAACCTTGATCGATAGCGGTATATTCTTTATTACACAATTTTGCGCTCATCTTGAGAGTTTTGAACACCTACCGTTTCCGGCTCCGGTTTTTGTGGGTATAAACGTGATGAATCATTCACATTTTCTATCGATGACAGATTCAAAGATTTCAAATGGGACTGTCGTAAACTTTTGCTTTAGGCAATTTGAACATCGAATCGGAAGTAAAAACTAGCACAGGTAATAAATGATGTACTAAAAATTCAGTAAAAACTAGAAGCTAAAAAAGCTTTGGTTTAATCTCTTTCATTTTTTTGATATGGCGCGTTTTAAGCGAGGTAATTGCTGCGCAACGTGGAAAAGTCAGCGCTTTTACCATATAGTGAGCTGCTGTAAATATGCAATCCGCCACACAGCTGCTTCTGAGAGCCGCCTGCCATAGTAAAAGCGCTGGCTTTTCCACATTGCGCAGCACGGAGAAAAAGGCTGGTATAATTTACCATCATGATAGCTGATTTTGACCTTAGCAAAAAATGATGGAAAATTTCCATCATTTTTTGCTGAGGTCAAAATCAGCTATCATGATGGTAAATTATACCAGTCTTTTTTCTCCGTGAGCAATGACCTCGCATGAAACGCGTCGTATCGAAAAAAACAAAGCGGACCAAAATTCTTCCGAATAGTTTTTCTCATCTGATCTTAATAATTATTTTTCAAATTTCCAATCCGTAAGATAAAATTGGTGCCATTGAAGGTACAAGATTGCCTGAAAAGCACAGTCGGACTTAATTTCTGATTTTTTTGAGGTCATCAATGGATCCTACACGTAAAATTAACTCGAGATACCAATTTTCATGACGTTTTGTTCATAATGGTGGTCACTATTCCAAAAAAACCTGAACTTTTTTAAAATTTTAGGAGGCAGTAGCTCAAAAGGGGGGCATTTAAGAACCCATGTTGATAGGAAAAAAAATATTTTGGCCTCAAATATACGCTCCAGAAGTTTGGCACATGAGTTTTTGTAACACTGTATAACGAGGTAAATATTTAATTCAAATGGACTTACGTGAGGTGTTAAAACGCCAACTACAAACGGTGTGCTCATGCCAGAAACGCATCCAATGCCGTTGACCAAAGCCATGATGGTACCCGAATAATTCGGGCTCAGATCAAGTGAGTTCACTCTGAGACTGGCGTAGCAGAAGCCCATGAAACCCATTCCTACCGTGAAAAGGACGGAGACAGCAACTCGATCGCAGCCGACGTAAGAGGCAGCAAGAACGCCGATTCCTGGACCCACAGCACCTAAAAACAAAATTTACGATATGAAAGCTAACATTGTTTGATTGGGAAACTCCTAACCTATACTCTGTTCACGATAAGAAGGCGGGTGAGAATTCAGGTAGTAATGCACTATTTAGCACCAGTGCGGATATACCGGCTACTCCAACCCTTCGCAGTGGCCGTTGTTCTTCCGACTTCTCTCTTGGCACGGAGGATTTCCGAGAACCGACAGACTCAACAATTTACACACGTCCAGTAAAAATTGCGAACGGTGAAAAATACGAAAAAATGGACGAAATTTTCGCCCTAAAGGGCCAAAACTCGGCAAAAATAGTCGACTTTGAATATTGACGACTCTCATATATTCGATATTAGACGAAATATTCTGAATTTAATTCCGACTGAAAGATACGAATTTCTGAGAGTCATCAATATTCGAAGTCGACTATTTTTGCCGAGTTTTGGCCCTTTAGGGCGAAAATTTCGTCCGTTTTTTCGTATTTTTGACCGTTCGCAATTTTTACTGGACGTGTGTAAATTGTTGAGTCTGTCGGTTCTTGGAAATCCTCCGTGCCAAGAGAGAGATCGGGAGAACAACGGACACTGCAAAGGGTTGGAGTAGCCAGCATAGCCACACTGTTGCTAAATAGTGCATTACTACCTGAATTCTCACCCGCCTTCTTATCTTGAACAGAGTATAACCTATGATTTCATGAGCTATCTATACACAGTGAAAAATACGTCGGTTTATTTTGATCACCGAAGTTTTCGGTTGCGGAAACCAAGACCGACCAAGACCGTGAGTACCGAATGCCTCATCAATAGTACCGAAGTCTTTGATTGGGGCGGAATTTTAGCCATAGTTATCTAAGTTCTCGGTACTTACGACCAAACATTTTCGTTTCTGCAACCGGAAAAAACCCAATCTTCAGTTCATACCACCGAAGAATTTTTCCAAGAGTATTAACGTGATATAACTTGTTTTAATAAAATGGGCGGGTAGGGGGAGGGGGGTTACTTACCAATGGTTGCAAAAGTTCGTCTCAGTGAGGTTATTGACATGTACTCGACTTTCAACAACCAATCAGCGAGTGCGCTCGTCGATATTGAAAACACCCACATCACCAGATACGGAAGAGACGATAAAATTCCATTCTGAAAAAAGAAGAGATTTAAATGAATACATGAATAAATAATAAAGAATACATGATTTTGGAAGGAAAAGGGAAGGGTCAGCAATGTTGCCAGATTTTCCTGTAAATGGGTCTGTTGCCTATACTTATGCTGCAGCAATATGACACACAGATTCTCTCTCTCTCTCTCTCTCTCTCTCTCTCTCTCTCTCTCTCTCTCTCTCTCTCTCTCTCTCTCTCTCTCTCTCTCTCTCTCTCCTTAAACTGAAAAAAAGGAAGTACTGAATTGAAGAATTTAAAATTATTCAAACATATTGATGCCAGTGGCGTAGCGTGCAATTTCGCAACGCTGCATTGCGTCTATTCAAACCCATGTAAAAGATCGAATGCGAAGGTGATCATTGAACGCCCGATAGTTTGATCTTTTTCGTTAGTTTAAATCGACACAATGCAACGATGCCAAAGTGCACGCTACGCCACTGGGACCAAATAGTGTTACGGCTTGACGGTCCTCCGAAAGACGTTTGGATGGTGCGCACGTAAGTATATTTGCGTGTAGTTTATACCCCCCGTAAGTGCTCACGGATCATCTGCGTGCGGGACCGTGAGGACGCAACACTATTTGGTCCCTGATTGATGCAGTTAGCAGCGTGTTGCTTAAAATGAAATAAAGGTGAAATAATTTAGCTATTTAGCCTTATCTCCTTACCTACGAAGATGGTATGAAGCGCCGAAAAGCCTTAGGTATGTTATAAAATAAAATCCTTATCAAAATGTGGAGCATATTGGCTAAATTAGTTCCCCTTTATTTTATTTAAAATTATGGACAAAACTTAAAAACTGTTAGTTTTACCATTTGAAATACCTAGTTTAACTAACTCAACACGGAGGCTATTTAACTATTTTACACGGTCAAACTATAAGTTCCTTATTTTTGTTCATACTTTTAAGTAATCAATACTGGGGCTCTTGCAAATTTTTGCTCCAAGCAAATAAATAGTTCATTCTGATGTAAAGACCAACGGAGATCACGAAAATCACACTAAGAAAGTCTAAAATTCAGTAATAAACTCACATAACTGCTATAACGGCAAATTTGTCATGACGGTTCAACGCAGGTATCATGTTACTTTCTATTCGGAAACACAGAGATATATATCAATTTAGATAGGAATCTCCCATGATACCTGCGTCACTCCGCCATTAAGCCCAATTCTGAGAGTGAATTTCGTGATTTTTTAGTGTACTCGTCGACATTTTAACAGGTTTTTATACAAGAATCAACTCTTCAATTACCCATAGCAAAAGTTTGCAAGAGCTCCATTAAATTCAACATTTTTTGTCCGCGTATCCTTTTCTAACAGATGCGTTAAGATGAGCATAAAACCAGAGAGATATAGAGAGACAGAGAAAGAGAGGTGCAATTTCGTGAATTCGCTTCTGACGTCAAGCACTAGCTCTTTAACATCAATGAGAGTTTTTCAATGGAAACCTACTGGATCTCATGCATAAATAAACACGCTTAGAAACTTATGAATCTATACATGTAGTTAGTACGTACTACACTTTCAAATTTTCCCATGCATTATTGTTCTTTAGATCTGAACAAAAACATGACGCAAGGAGCACTTCCAAAGCGTATAGAATAAAAAAAAAAATTGTATCTCGTCCATTTAAACCCACACAGAAGAAAAATAGTATTAGTAAAATCGCACAAAAGTTTTTACACGAATAAACTAGAAATAGGTACACTTTATTCATTGCGAAATTTTCATTTGATGAAATACGAATTCAGTAAAATATATATGGTGATTTAGCGATATGATTTGATTTATTTGCTTTATAAAGGGGCAGTTGCAAGGGTCTGAAAGATTATGTTTTTCATAAAGGCAATGAAAGAGCTCGATGAACTGCGAACAAAGGTGCTTTTGGTCTAACTCCCATTGTTCCAGAGATGGAGATTTTGGTCCATATGGCTACCGTTGTCCTGAACTCATCAAGTACTATCATTTTCATTATAAGAACACACACGATATCAGACCCTTGCAACTGCCCCATTGAGCTAAGCTATAGCAATAGATTTTAATAAATTAGCCAAATGTCGCTGTCTAAATTAGCATTTTATAAATTGCAATATATAACCTCATTACACATTATCTACTTCTGTGAAAGGCTCGCTTTCAGACGCTTCAACATCTTCGGCGCAACAGAGCTGGACACAGAAGTGCTGTATGAGAATTTTGGGAAAAAGGCCTTAGATCTGACTAAGGGCCTAAAACTCTTTGAGATCTCATAATCTATGAGGGGACACAATATATCAGAAATGGTCGCAGTGTCTTTTTGGGCGTTAAACGAACACCCTCAGAAGTAGTAAAAAAAAAAAAAAATGCAATATATTTGCAATTTAAAGGTATAGTTCCTGGGTTTTAGGTAGATATTGTATTTCAATTTTAGATCGACATTTTTTTTTTTTTTTTTTTTTGTGCATAAAAATGAACGAATTCGAGGGTGATTTCAAGAAGATTTCACAGTAAACACGCCAAGGGCCCCGGCGGGAGGGAAGGGGGCGTATCAATTGAATACATCATCACGGAAATCAACACTTATTGTAAGTTAACATGACAAGTGCGCGGAGAGCCGGCTGTGACATATTTAGCGCATCAGAGCATGACGTTGCTGCAATTTATAGGCGGCTTTACGCGTCGGTAGTTTTTTCCAACCATTTTATAATGACACTGCTATGACAGTCTTATAGTTTGTAACTCATTGCTCTTCAAACTTGGGAAATCGAGAAGCAACGCTTGCCACCAAAGATTCATAAAATGTCCTTTGTTGTTCTCTGCGTTTCAACCCGTCCGCAAACTGGACTGTTTCTGGGGCAGTTGGGAATAAGGGCCTGAATGTTGATTTTTTTTTCTTTTTTTTTTTTTCGTAAGCAAATGGGCTCCACCATAGGCGTATCCAGCAATCTGGCAACTGCGTGTTCTTCCCATTTGAATGTATGATAAACAGTCGATTCTTTAAGGGGCTACCAGCCCCGTGACTGTAATCGATTATTTCTCATGCAATCAAATGGGAATAATACGCTGTTGCCAGATTGCTGGATCCGCCAATGGGCTCCACTCTGCAGTGGGCTGAAACCCAGTATGTCATCTTTGGTTTATAACTCATTTGCATAGCTCTAGAAATGCGATTTTGGCCCAAAACACATCATACGTTTTTCTAAATGGGAATTTCGCTCTTTGAAGGCAAAACGTACACTTTTTTTGGAACTGTATACGGGAGTGCATCTTAGGACAAGTGTAAACCGAGACACTAAGAAAAAACTCAAAGGGATCTTTGATCTCATGAAAACACTACACATTTCAGATCTTTGCTCGTCTGCTTCATTAAAAACCATCATTGGACGAGCCTCCATTGCGGAACAGTGGCGGCTCGTGCGATTTGGCAACAGTGTTTTTATCCCATTTAAATACATGTAAAACAATCGAAACTCGAGGAGGCTGCCAGCCTCCGCTTGAATCGATTTTTTACCTACGTTTAAGTGGGAAAGATGCATGGTTGCCAAAGCTCACGAGCCGCTACTGTTGCGGAAATGATTGTAGAAAATTCAAATATCAGTTCTGTAGAATCACTCCTACACTGGCACATCCATACACAGTGGCGTTGACTGCAATCTTGCAACGTCCTAACTTTCTCATTTGAATCAATTGAAAATATCGAATCGAGGGAGTGCACTGTGCATTTCCAATAGTTCGACCTTTCTTTTGCATTTATACGGATAAATTACAGCGTTGCCAGACTGCACGTGATGCCACACCGCGCCACTGCCCGCACACTAAGTTAATAAATCCCATTCCTTACCTCTGCGACACTGAAGTGCATGACGTCATTCATGTATTTTGGCAGATCTGTGACCATAGTGTAAAGACCCCAGTCGTGGCCAACCTCACCAATGATTAAAGCCCAAACAGGTACGGATGTTAAGATTTCCTTCCACGGCATTGGTCCAAGATCCTGCAAACATCAAAAGCAAACACTCTCATGCATTAATTTTTTTCATTTTACGATTTTTTATGAGTCAGAATAAGATGAATAACAACCCTCGTCAATTAAGATAAAATGTCACTCAGACGCCAAATGGATTTGAAAATTCTTCGGTATGAAAAATTGTACTTCTAGAGCAAAGAGGCAGATTTGAAACTACTCGCGTTTTAAGTGAGAAACACTGGTATCAGCTTTGATACATCTCGAATTTCCATAATTTACTTCTTCGATTTATCGATCTTTCAAACTGTCTACTTTAACCCTTTCAAACCTGAAAATACGTTCTGTTCAGAAACGGATTTTTGACCATCAAAGCTGATCTAATATTGATATTGATCTGAGCTAATTTTCTAATATTAAACGATATGCATATCCTATTTTAATTTCTCTATAAGATTCTATGTTATTCAGATGTACATTGGAATGTAAACTAGATATGAAAGGGTTAAAATATCTACCCAGAAAATCAATGCGACAAGAAATGCAGAGAAGTAGCGTGCAATTTGGCAACGTTGTACATCGTCCATTTAAACCCATGTAAAAGATCGAATCAAGGGGTGCTCTTTCTAATGGGTTTCTTAATCAAGAAAATACAAGGTTGCCAGTTTGCACGCCTCGCCACTAATGAAATTATTACATACGTAAGAAATCCTTAAAAATATACAGACAGACGTAACTCACTGGTTACGTAGATTGACTAGTTATTAGTGCAATTTTTGTCTACCTCGGTACACTGGGGTGTGTGACATCATCCGGTATTTGTTTACTTAACATAACACTGTCTTGCGTCAATCTGTTCTTGGATAAAGATCTTTGCACTGAACATAGTATATCTCCACAGGTGGGACGTAGTTATCGTGGTTGTAGGTATCAAAAAAGATTACCAGGCTGGAAGTCGAGCCTAGTTCGCTTTTATTGGTCAAATTCTTTTTTGACATTGAAATAACTAATACCATTAATCAACTTTTGTAAGTTATGTCCGTTGTTGAGAGTTTTGAAATTATTTCCTGACTACACTTTGTTAACAATTAATCTTGTTTTGTTTTCATTGTAAATTTTAAGTATGACTAATTTTTATTGGTTCGGGATCAAGCGATATAGTGTAAATACAGTAGTGAGGCGTGGCATTTGGCAACAATGCAGTTTCTCCATTTAAACTTATTGAAACAATCGGATGCTTCAGTCATCGGTAATTACTAGAAGGTTTGACCTTTGTAACGGGTTTAAAGGGGGGATGTTGCCAAATGCACGCCTCGCCACTGCATACATAGTCACCTATAGTCACCATAGTCACCTAGCAAAGCGTAAAATCTGGAAATGATGCCCTTTTGTCCATTTTAATCCGTGTGAGCAATCGATTTCAGGAAATGCACTTTGCATCATCGATATAAGGCGACTTTTTTCACGGGTTGGAGTGAACGAAATACGATCTTTCCAAAATGCACGCGATGATGATTGATTTAGCTGACCTACCTTCTTCCTTTCAATCTGACCGATGGTTTCTTGAAGGTACATCTTCTCCTTTTCTGTAATGTATGGATGAGAGCTGGGATCATTGTAGCAGAGGAGAGTCCAAAATATACACCAAACAATTCCGACAAGTCCGAAGAAGTAGAAAACGTTCGGCCAGCCACCGGGAACGAATTCCAATATGAAACTGCTCACGGAATTAGCCAGCACATTCCCAATTTGTACACCTGTGAAAAATCAAGTCAGTTGGATTCAATTTCTTGGTTTACTAGCCGAAATTCCCTTCCAAAAAAGCACTTAGGAAAAAAATACATTGAACGTGAATTGGTTTGGAATTTGAGGTCCGTGGACGCCAATTGAAACTATTTATCGTTTCAACAAAAATATCCTACCTCGGACGTTTTGCAAACGAATGCTTCGTTGGGCGCCTTCATTTCATGATGTAGGCAAAAACAAGTGCTGCGGAGCCGGAATATTTATCTACCTGCATAATTGGAAAGGAGCTTCGATCATCGGTGATTAGATTTCTTAGCTTGGTTGAGGACGGGGGTTTAATAAAAAACTAAACTTGTTCTGCTCAGCCATTTCTCCGCTTTACTGTCTTCATTCATTTATTTTAAATTCAAGTAATTATTTTAAGGAGAAAATGTATATTTTTCATTAATATGTTACCTGCAAATACTATAGACGAGAGTTTACTCCTTTCGAGTGGGGGTGCCCATTGAGCCAATAACGTGCACAATGCTGGAAAAGTAGTACCCTGCACATGAACAAACAAGAGAAAAAATGCATCTGATGACATCATTCAACAAATAAAAAACTAAAACAAAGTTAATTTTGTTTTGGAAAACAAAACCTTAATCAACACGTTTAGCGTGTAAAAAGAAAACGTTTCATTTCGTTTTTTTTTTTTTTTTTTTTTTTTTTTTTTTTATATGTACCCATGTAAAAGGTTGAATTTTAGATTGCTCACCAAAAATCCGATGGTTCGATACTTTCAATGGGTTAACGGAATGGGTTAATGGTAAACGGAATAAAATGCAACAGTGTTAGATTCAACGCTATTAAATACGCCTTTGGCTACTGAAATCAATGTGATAAAATGTTGAGTGAAGCCGTCTGTCCGACGCCCGTATCCCATACATGTAATTTTAGTCATTTCAGGTACGCTTTTCTCAGGAACCAATATGAATATAATTAAAAAAAAAAAAAAAAATTAAAAAATTATGCTGTCGGGACTCATATATTCAATAGAAACGATTGTACGAAAAGTTATTATTTTATTCTGTAGGAAAAAAAGCGCAGTGAATTTTTAAAACTTTGTTAATAAATCAATTTGTAAAAACTCTTTTGACAAAATTTTGAAAATTCACAAAAGATGTTTTCAAACTTAAAAAAAAAAAAAAAAAAAAAAAAAAAAAAAAAAAAAAAAAAAAAAAATCTAATCATTCCCAAAAAAACAAATCCATTTTTATTCTTTTTTTTAATTATCTTTATTAATTGGTTCTTGAGGAAAGTGTAGAGGCTGTTTCAGATAGGTTCAGTTCCGACAGTTCTTCCGTTACATGCCCGGAAGGACGATATCAAGTCTTCAATTACGCTTCAATGTCAATATTCACGAATTACAAGAGTTAATCGAGTCTATTTTGTGGCAAAAGTTCTAATGATTCATGCAATGAGTGGTATTAACGTTTTAACTCGTGTAAACAAAGAGCTGTCAGAACCAGAGTTATCTGAAACAGCCTCTTCCTAAACAAAACCATGCTTTACATGGAAGGAATAGGAACAAACAACTTTCCTTAAATATCGATTTGATTTTTCGCTGCGAGCATAAAAAGAGCTTTTATCGCGGCAATAGAAGCTTTACCTTATAAAACCATTGAAATATATATAAGAAAAAAAAAAAAAAAAAAAAACTGAGTCTCATGATTGAAGAACGAAGAACACACGGAAAAAAACTACGGTGAAAATAACCATTCGGACACCTGATTTTAGCACCTGCTAGATGTTATGGTAATGTTAACCAGAAGTATACTATGTTTTGACTAGGTACTATACTCTGTTCCAGATAACATTGCACCTGAGTCAGACGAATTAAAACCGTAAATGGCAACAGCGCGTCCTGAGCCATGGCGTTCTCGAACGCTGAGCAGGGTAGTCTTTTTGTCCGAGTCTCTTTTGTCCGGCTCGGGGCCTGAACCTTTTTTCACTGCTAGTGAACGACTCCCGGCAGAAAATTAAATTTTTTTGTGCTTACGATTTTTGAATTTTTGACTTGAAATTCGTATTCTGCTGAACGTGTCGAGAAAATCGATACCAAATTATCGGGGAAAAAATTCACGTTTAGTAAATATGATGCGCGATTCCTCTGATTTAATGTCCGCCTCTTATGTATTAAGCGTGCATTTTTTTCCCAGCAGTTTGGTATCAATTTTCTCGACACGTTCAGCAGAATACGAATTTTAAATAAAAAATTCAAAAAACGTAAGCTCAAAATAATTTAATTTTTCTGCCGGGAGTCGATCACTTTCTGTGGAAAAAGGGTCCGGCCCCGAGCCGGACAATAGAACCTCGGACAAAGAGACTACCCTGCTCAGCGTTCGAGAACGCCACGGCTCAGGACGCCCTGCTGCCATTTACGGTTTTTATTCGTCCGACTCAGGTGCAATGTTATCTGGAACAGAGTATAGGTGATGTTACCTGATTGCATGTCGAATTTACTCAAAGTATCGGTAAATGTACCATACTGCTGGGCAAGTTTACCATAACATCTAGCAGGTGCCAAAATCAGGTATCCGTATGGTTATTTTCACTAATCTTTTTTTCCGCGCATAATATAAATTATAAGACTATGAAGTCAGACCAGGCATATTACTCGTTTCCAGGGGTTCGACTTTAAGTCAGGCCAAATTAATTGAGACGGTAGCAAAAAAAAAGGCCCAATACAACATTAGACCCGCACTTAATAATGGGTAACCGATATTATCATAGAGCTTATTTCCCGGAAAGTGCCGTCTACATTTTTTGATGGCCTCTATTCTACAGCTATACTGCGCCTCTATTGACAAAAGATGACGGACAGGTTGACAATGAAAACAAAAGCATTTTACTGCTTGGTCAGAAAGGAGCGTTCGCTAGTGTTGCCACACTGCTTAGCGAAATAAAGAGCACCCAATTTGAAAATGAATACTTTGTAAACCTGCATCTGACCTATTCAGTTTCAAATCGGGCGTTCCTTATTTAAAACCCTTAACTGCGCTGTGGCACCCCTGAGGCACATAATATATTTCCTCCATTTTGAACTATTAAAGTTAAAATATCATTTTTTCCATGTCGTCATCCCTCCAGCACATATCGAGGAAAAGTTTATTCGCTTTTTCACTGAAGTCTAAAAAAGCAAGGCCCCACGTTCGGCGCCATCTGAGCATTAGAAAATATATTTAACCGTTTGACCTTAATTTTCTCCCTATACTGGCCCATGTTAAAAGTACTTTGCAGATCTTTTGGGCGCAAGAATAAATGCTAGGAATTTTTTCACTATTTTTCCCTTTCATTTTGAGTCAAAATCAATTGAAAAATCATGTTTTCGAACAACAACAAAAAAAATCACGCAGTTACGGGTTAAGTAAGCAATGTGGCAGCACTAGCGAACGCTCTTTTTTTGACCAAGCGGTAAATAAATTGAAATTTTGACACTACCAGCATATTCGTCTGCCAAGATGCATTGCTAGGAGTGTTAAAACTTTATTTACTAAATAGGAATAACATGAGCTAGAATAATGCAAATAATTTCAGTTAATTATTCATGATTATTCAAAAAATGATTTTTGCTCGTCACTGGTCAACCTCTGTCGGACGTTTAAATTGGGGAGAGGGGGGACCATCGATATATCAAACTGCATGCTCACATCTGGCAACATAGCCTCTGTCACGTGGGTAAACAATGCGTTCAAGTCTCGGTCGCTTTCGGCGCCGCCGGCCGGCGGCGCACTCTGGTACGAGATCGTCAAAAAGTGACCAAAAATTAGTGACCAAAAAAGTAATAAAAAATCATCGTTTCCGATTTAAAACAGCTCGATTTAAAACTTTCGAGAAACATGTATACGAGTAACTTACATTGTTAACAGTGTTTCCATTGATTAAAATTCAAACTGAAAGTTCATAAATGATAAATTGATTTTTGGCCACTTTTTGAGGATATTAGACCACAGTGCGGTGGATGGATAGATGCGGATGGATGGTTTCGAGCGATTACATTCATACATGTGCGGACACAGCTCGCCATTCATAAAACAGAGAATTACTCATCGCAATGAATTGGAAGTCTACTGATTTTTTAATGAACCCCTACCCCCTCCCTCTCTCTCCTACTTTCCTACCCTCTCACTCTCCCACCCTTTTGAATGCCTTCTCATCTACTTGTCACCCGTGCTTACATTCCAAACAGAGATATTTTCAATGTCACGCTGAACTGCCGTACCTTCTATATTTAATGACATTTTTTTAAGTTCACCGATGATTTCCATACCACGGTCGCGAAAAGATTTACGCTGCTCAGTTCAGTGTATGACTTCAATGCACGAAAATACACGTGACTGTGGACACTGTGGTCACAGAATAATACAATCAGAACGGAAACTCCCATAAGAGCCAATGGAAGCAAGTAGGAATTTAACGACACCAATAGGCAACACTGTGGTCCTATATCCCAACATGGCGGACGTGTGTGATTTGTGTTGAAACTCATTTATTTCAGTAAATTCTGGAAAGAAATCATAAGTTTCCAGCCTCACTTTTATTCTTATGGCATTTCCGAATGCAAATTTCGCGGATCATGTCCTATCTTTTTTTTTTTTTCGCGCGCGAATCCAGATGTAAACATCCTATATCCCAACATGGCGGACGCGAAATGAATTTGCTTCAAAATCCGACCGAGTTTCCGTTCTGATTGTACTATTCTGTGCTGTGGTGTTTTCTCAGCCACTGGAGTCGTTAATGCCTTTTTAAAACCTTACGATTGTTTTTATAATTTCACGGATATTTCACCGATTGAGAAAAGATTACAGATGCGAGTGTATTCGTGGATTACAACCATACGCTAAAAGGCTGCGTGATATTTTCTCAACCGGTGGAATTACCGGTGAATTAAAAAAAGTATCATTAAATATGCACGAACGACAGTACTTACTTTTTCCTGCGTATGATAAGTGTGATAGTATATGGAGAAGAAATCGATGACACGTCTTGTGACACCAAGTTTATTACAATTACTATCCTTTAAAGTCACTCTTTTTTTCGATAAATAATAATATTGTGTCCATAACTATATGGAGCTTCTAAACTATGAAAAGTCACGCCTTGCTTTAGTTTGTCAATAATAGAGCTCATGATACGTGGGTAAGTTCAAATAACTTTTAACTTTAGGTGTAATGGACCTATTTATCCCACCGAGTTCAACGATTAAGATGAATTTTTGGTCATTTCTACTCAGAATTTTCCGTTGAACAACGTGGTGATATTAGTTTTTTTCATATTCCATCATTATCTGCTAAAAAAATGCATTAAAACCCCCAAAATGTCATTACCGTAGATTGTAATTTTTTGAGGTCCCTGAAATCGTCGTCTGATTTTGATGCAATTAGAGGTAATGAAAAGTGTATATCCAGCATTTTTTATGTCAAAGTACTTTGAAGAAAAGGTTTTTTTAAGTTTTGACCGAAAGTTTGGCGTACCAAGAAAATTACGTCGTCACGAAGAGATGTAATGGGTTTCGCGCCAATAATCGCCGACTATGTTTTCGTTGTTTATCCGGCCGCTAGAGCGCAGTTCGTTCGCCGTTGCTTACTTCCGTTCTACGTTTTCAAGCAATAGATGCCTATTGAACATCGCTGCCAGATCACTCCTGATTGTATTTCCTTTCTCAGGTAAGTTTTATTGTTTTAATAGTCTGAATTCTATCCTGTGCTCTTTCTAGACTGTCATTACCAAGGTATACTTTTTTTTAAAGCTTGTAACATGTTAACTGTCCACAAATTGTATGATCACAAAGACTGGTTAACCTTACCTCAAATCCAAAGTTTCATCCAAATCCGACGATTCAATCATGATTTCCCGCCATTTTTAGACTGAATTGTCATTACCGTAGATGTCATTACCGTAGATTCCCCCCTAATGAAACACGATCTACGGTAGTTTAGTAACACGAAAAACCACTGATATACTCCTTAGTTTTAACTGTAGGTGTGAGCTTTTGCAATTCCATTTAAATGGACTTTAGCTTGAATCAAGCTACATGATACTGGAGGTCAAAATTCATTTCCGTAGGTTTTTGTCATTACCGCCAACCATTATTCATTTGCGTAGATCTCTCAAAAAATGGTGAAATTTTAAAAGCTCCTCAATAAAGGGAGCAATTAATGTTAAAGTTTATTATGTTTTTAACAAGTTCGGACCCAGTTTCTTATTTTTTTGTGAAAAAAACGCATGAAACAGTCTTCATACCTATGTTTAAGGAATTTTTTTTTTCGGTCAAATGAGCAAAAAATCAAATTTTGGCGATTTTCTGCCTTGTAACTTGTGATAAGCACCAATTAAGTACTCACTCATTACTTTTATCACTAAGGCGCATTAAAAAGGCGAAGATAAAATCATAGTTACGCGTATATTTAGGAAAATTTTATGTTAATTTAAAGCTCAAATGCGTGATCTACTGTAATAACATGAAAAAAGGCCTAAAAATTAAAAATGGCGGCAAATATATGTTTTCAGTACAAATAATTCTTGACCACTACTTAAACATCATTCTTGGGGGTATGCTGCCCCCAAAAAAAAATATGGGGATCCATGATTTTTACTTTCATTTTTCAAAACTCGGCTGACCTAAAAGTTAAAAGTTATTTGAACTTACCCACGTTCCCTGTCAAGAGTCGATGTACTATCGGGGATAGATATAAACCAGATCCAGGGAATGCAATACGCAACACAAAGGCTAGCCAGAATATGCAATACGCAACACAAAGGCTAGTCCAGTAGTGCAATACCAACACGAAGGTTAGCCACGTTGTACAATACGGAACACAAAGGCTAGCCCGGTTGTGCAATACGCAACATAAAGGTTAGCCACGTTTTACAATAGGCAACACAAAGGCTACCGTGCAACCGTGCAATATGCAACACGAAGGCTAGCCCGGTAGTGCAATACGCAACACACAGGCTAGCCAAGCCACGGTGTACAATACGCAACACAAAGGCTAGCCAGGGTATGCGATACGCAACACAAATGATGTCATCCAACACAGGTATTGGTTGCACTATGCGTATTCTATAATATTGTTAGTTATTTATGTGGCAGCTAAGGAGTAAATCTGACAACATTGGTTTCGTAAGTCCGCGTGACTCTACCTAAAGCGAAGAGATGAATTACGTTTTTCTGTGTGGTAATTGTTGCGGTTAACACAGTCATTCAATAAGTCTGACAATGAGTCAGAGAACTCGCGGTTTTCAACATACAATGTCAGTCAAAAATTAAACGGAAAACGCTCTCTTGGACTGTTCAAAATTGCCGCGCGAAAATATGGGGAAAACGAGACAGTTCTAATTGTCATAAAGTACGATCGTATACAAGGATAGTTATTGATCAAATTCTAATAAGTTGTTGGTCAAAGAATGTTGAACCCAAACTTCTTAACTTAATTGAAGATATGTAGGCTGTAGGCTCATCCCAATTATAAGACAAGACTCCCTTTAAAGAGATTCCATCATTCCATCATCAAAGGACTCTATCACCATACACACATTTGTTTTGTGAGATTTTCCAAGTTTCATTCAAAATGGGTCAGTTGCATACTTTTGCTACAACAATATAGAACCGACATTTTTATGTAAAATTCGGCGAAAATAACGATGCGCACATTAAAAACGTTCAAAATCCACTCATTAACTCAGGAAATCACTTCAATTTCAAACAGCCCGCGCTACACTAGACAGTAGACACTATTTGCACCCGTATACTACTACATAGACGGAACCACCGTGTATAAGTAAACAACATCGTAACTACAAAATGATGGAATTTCTTTTTTAATACGTGAAATATAAGCTGCATTTGCTGTCTGATCTTTCCGGTTTATCAAAGATTACAAAATAATATAAGAAATGTACGCATCTAAACGAAACATTCCAATGTTTGTAAATTCTGTTGATGTTTACATAAACAAGATGGTTCCATCTACGTAGTTATAAGTCGGTGATATAGTGTCTAGTGTAGCGCGGGTTGTTTGAAATGGAAGGTATTTTCTGAGTTAATGAGTGGATTTTGAAAGTT
>VMOF01000013.1:16636119-16667866 GCA_011764245.1 Trialeurodes vaporariorum | reverse complement strand
AGGCGTTGCGGCGATAGTAAAAATTATTTTCAGGGCTGCAATTTTACACACGTCTTTAGGACCACTTAGAGCAACTTTTTTTTGCTATTGCGTTTACGAAATCCGAAATTCGCTTTTTTCGGCCCAGCCTAACGCTCGTGCATTTAAAAGTATTTTATGAGTTTAGTAGTGGATTTTGCAGGTGCTGACGTTATTGGGTTTAGCGCTTTTTCTATGGTTTCAATTTAACATGTCAAAAATACGACTTTTTCCAAAATCAACTAGTGGCGCTATTCATCGGATTGAAATTTGGAAAAGTTTCGCCTGAAATCAACTTAAATCTTTAAGGACCAAGCCCGAGTTTACTCGATTTTCTCCCCGACACTAATTCACATTGTTTCAGTCTTCATTCCGGATAAACGCGACTTATTCATGAAAACAATTACAAGATGAGGTGTCTTCGGGCGCCTTCAATGTATGGTATAGGCAATTCCAAATCCCCCGAGTACGAACAGTTAACTACCTTTCCCTGCATAACCGGAAGAGAGGCGTACTCTTGAACTAACCTGGCCCTTAGAGGGTTAACTATCGGTTTATTTTCGAACTGAGTCTTTGCCTACCTCGATGGGTCGTGAGTGATCGGGGTTGGCTGGTGTCGAAGGGTACGGACATGCATCTGGATCATAGTGGTGACTAGAGCTGGAGCTGTGATTCGAGGGTCGAACCATTTGAGTGATGGTGATGCTGAGACAGGCGCGCATGATGAGGGCGTTCGCCACCCCAGCGCAACCCATCATCGCAAGGATGTATCGCTGTGAGAAACATGCTGCAACATACACAAATACATGACATGCATTATACACTGTTCAACATGAATGCATCATCATAAATGTTAAAACAAATAAAGAGGTTTAAAAACTTACTTGCGATTCACGTTAACAGATTCTATAACGGCAAATAATTAGCAATACCGTCTTCTTCCATACCTCCAACCGCTCCATTGAGGTTATGGTCACTCGAGTTCTACGTTTATACAGCCGCTTATGGGAGACGGTGGATTTTTTGCAGTTTTTGGGATTTTTCGGGCATTTCTTGGCATTTTTTGGCCTTCTCGTCGATTTTTTCAGTGGGGGGGGGGGGGGGGGGGGGTAATCTGTTACAGGTTATGGTAATTTCGGTGATAACATTTTTTTTCGCAAAATTTATCAGGAACTTGTGCCGAAGACCCCCACCCCCCCCCCCCCAACTGAAAAAAATCGACGAAAAGGCCGAAAAATGCCTAGAAATGCCCGAAAAATCCCAAAAACTGCAAAAAATCCACCGTCTCCCATAAGCAGCTGTATAAACGTAGAACCCGAGTGAACATAACCTCAAAGGTATGGAAGAAGACGGTATTGTAATTAGACAAAGAAGCGAAGAGGTTGTTTCATCGCCCATAAGGAATGGGCTGTGATTATTGATTTCCTTCATTTTTTCAAGGCTAATAGTGCTATTCACGGGGAGGCTAAAAATGGCCTATTTTATATTTAAACCCTCTTAGAACCGGGGGGAGGAAGGTTGTGGCGGGGGGTCAAAGGTAAAACGGTTTTTTGGTCATAACTTTTGATCGGTTAAAGATATATCAAAACGAACTTTTTTTTTTAAACGAAAGATCTTTTAAAGACCTTTTTTTATGTATATTTCATCATGGGGGCCCGTCAGACTGCAAAGTTATTTGACGATGGATGATGTGTCATCTGTTCACCAATCTCATAGTCAATTAAACCAATAAACCCTGATTTTGATGTGTTATGGTCAAGTTTATGTTTTGCATTTTGGAAGTGTCAAGTTGGCAATCTTGCAGTTCGATCAAACACGTTTGAGCGTGTACAAGGTCTCAACGGATTTGATATACCTACGAAATGTACAAGCGATAATAAGTTAGGGGAAAACAATCTTGTTTTTCTCTCTTTGATCCAAACTTATGTGTGCCTGTAGTGTTTCGTGTTTCGATCCACTCAACTGTTACAACTACGTAGTAGTTGCTCATATCTTGTAAAAACACTTGACTTCAAATGAGAATTTAGGAATTTGTGTACATGTCGCAGGCAAATAGCAATCTAGGCAAATAGAAATCGGGTTGCTCTTTGCCTAGGCAAATCGCAAGTCGTTTGTTTTTCATCAGAAAAAATTCAGAACAAACGTAATGGCCCTGGTAAAAATGACGACTATAACCGTTCCAAAAACGACTATAAACATTGTTGGCCAACCAACTATAGATTATAGTCGGCAACTATGTTTATAGGCGTTTTTGGAATAGTCGTATAGTCGTTATTTTTACCAGGGGGTGGCTTATAGAATAATTTGATCGAGATTTACTTAAGCTCATTTGAAAGCCAATAAACTAACGAGAATGGTGATTTCGTCAGATTAGGTTTATTTTGATTTGTTGTTTATTGGCGGTGTTTTAAATGAAGTTCATTTGAACGCCTGAATTTAATCGCTTTAAAAGTTCATGAAAAGAGGACCATTTGACAAAAACTTAATTTGTGGTAATCAATATTCTCGTAAACTTTTCGCTTTTAAATAAGCTAAATCAAATCTCTAAACAATAATTATTTTGTAGGTCATCAGACATCTGAGAGGGTCCTTCGTAAAGCGCAGCCCCCACCCGAACGAAGTGGGGCTGCTTGCTAGTTTATAATTATCGATTTCAACAATTTCAAGATTCAAAAGTTTTACATGTACTTATGTGTAAAATTTATTTCCATTTTAACCTTACTGTTGCCAAAAAACAGGAGCGGCAATGGCCCGGCTCTTGCAAACTTTTGCTATAAGCGAATAAATAGTCCAATCAGATGTAAAGACCCGCAAAAATCACGAAAATCACACGAAGAAAGTCTAAAATGGGTCTGTTGCATACTTTTGCTACATCAGTATAACTCATTGTTTCTAACGTAAAATTCGGCGAAAATAACGATGCGCACATTAAAAACTTTCAAAATCCACTCATTAACTCAGAAAATACCTCCTATTGCAAATAACCCGCGCTACACTAGACACTATATCACCGATTTATAATTACATAGATGGAACCATCTCGTTTTTGTAAACATGAACAGAATTTACAAACATTTGAATGTATCGTTTAGATGCGTACATTTCTTATATTATTTTGTAATCTTTGATAAACCGGAAAGACCAGACAGCAAATGCAGCCAATACTTCATGTATTTAGAAGGGAATTCCATCATTTTGTAGTTACGATGTTGTTTACTTATGCACGGTGGTTCCGTCTATGTAGTAGTATACCGGTGTAAATAGTGTCTAGTGTAGGGTGGGCTGTTTGAAATTGAAGTGATTTCCTGAGCTAATGAGTGGATTCTGAACGTTTTTAATGTGCGCATCGTTATTTTCGCCGAATTTTACATAAGAATCAAGGTTCTATTTTGCTGTAGCAAAAGTATGCAACAGACCCATTCAGTAATATTACTCACAAAACTGCTATGGCGGCAAGCTCGTAATGTTGGTTCAACGAATGGTATCGTGGGAGATTCCTGTCTATTATGTCACTTTCTCTACAGAAACACATATGTCTCTATTTAGATAGGGATCTCCCATGGTATACCTGCTTCCCTCCGCCATTCAGACTGATTCTGAGAGTGAATTTCATGATTGTTTAGTATTCTCATCGTCATTTTCACAGGTTTTTATGCAAGAATAAACCTCCTCAGTTCCCTGTAGCAAAAGTTTGCAAGAGCCCCATATTGCAGAGAATCACTGAAATGATTTTATTTTCAACACGAAATGCGTTTGATTCAACAACTGCTTCTTTTCACCGCATCTGCAGCAATTTGAAGCAATCAACGAGGTCTAACAAAGAACACAGACGACTGTCGACCTAGTTTGATGTTCAATTATAATCGTTTTTCTGAGTTTGTCGTCGTAAAATAATTTTCGATGCTCGATGTTCTCTAATCGCCACTGGAACGACTGAGCTATAGATAGAGTTCGTTTCAGGAGTGCTAGTGAATCCCGGCAGATAATCTTTGGACAAATTATAACCTTATATCTCATACAACCTAATTGAAATGTATGAAAATGCATCGAGCTATAGCGATAGAGAGGATTAGCGGGGCGTGATATTGAAACTTCACGGAGGTAGGTATGCCATATGATGGAAATCTCTTATGTAAATTTTCACACAGGAGGTTCGGTTTGTTTGCCTCACTTTTTCTAACCTTTAAATTTTTAAACAAAAATTGTGATAAATACATTTGAAAGTGTTATAAACGAAAGTGCAAGTGTCTTAGAGTGGCTATCTGGACACAGAAATCGATATAACTGTTTTTTCTGGAAGGATTTGCACGATAAAGAAACTGACACATATCAGTAACAAGACATATTTTCTCACCTGGATGATTTTATTAGAATTCTACGTTCTGATAGCCACTCTGAAACACTTACACTTTCGTTTAAAACCAATTCTCTACTGTTATTAATTATAGACAAACAAAGGATTAAAATGGGAACTAGACCAACAATGAATAAAAACTTCTGAGACGTTTCGGTGGCTCGGAAGTTTTTATTTATTGTTGCATGGTCTAGTTCCCATTTTAATCCTTTGTTTTTCTGTGATGTTTTTTGACCATTTAGTTCGTAATTGTTTTAATATTGTATTAATTATCTACAATTTTTGATTTGAGGTTAAAATAAGTGAGGCAAACAAATCATCTTTGAGATAGGACTTATAACATGTATGGTCCCCTCCATAGCCGTAGCCATAGGATATTGTCTTTCTCTCTCTGGGCCCATTTGATTGCATGTGATAGAAAATGAAAGAAACAGGGGCTAGAGTCACGTGACAGCCCCTATATCCATCCTTTTCTAACACATGAGTTCAAATGGGCTAAGAGAGAGAAAGACAATATCCTGGCTACGGCTATTGGTCCCCTCTATCGCTAAGTAGGTATAGCTCGTTGTTTGGATTGTCATTAAAGAAAACTTAAAAATCAACAAGTAAAGGTCGAAGGTAGTTTTTTGTTTTGATTTGAAGGAATTTAAATTCAAAATACGCTACAGGTTATTGGTGAGGTCCGACTACACATCTGAAATGAATTTTTACATGATTACTGCTTTGTATTGTCCAAACTCTAAGGAAACGCAATAACCGAACATATTTTTCGGACTTAAACAAAAAAATGATACTAATAACAACGACAGATGGAGAAGAACCTATTGAATGAAAATGAATTCGGGTTCAAGAATCATAATGAAGCATATATTTCGAACGTTACGTCTGTTTCATGCAGAAAAGTTCTAACCACTGTTGATTTTTTTACGAAGTTAACTCTTTCTTGCAATAAGCCGTTAAATTGAAGGACAAGGCGAAAGTTTGAATGACACTGGGTGTACGTCATTCGTTGTTTTTTTTATGACCGATAATTAGAGAGGACAATGACATACTTACCTAAGGCACACTAAATTATGAGACAAAGATTTTATACTCGACTCTAATGTTTTACGGCCGTCATGAGTTCATATGATTGTATAAGCCCTCTAATTATTACGCTCATAAATTATATCTATTGTATTATTTCTGTTTTCGTTGGTTTCAGAGCTTCCGCTTTGTGCATATTTGATGCATGGATCACGCGATTTGGCAACAGTGTTTTGTCTCCATATTTGAATTTATATATATGTCGCGGGTAAACAGCAATACTAAGCAATTAACAATGGGTTTGTTGCACACTTCGGCTACAGCGTTTTAAAGCATCAATTCCTATGTAAAAAGTCGAAAAAATACAATGGCAGCATCAGAAAACACTAAAATTCAGTAATAAACTCACAAATTGCGAAAAACACTAGACACTATTCACCCCTGTATCTTTTCACCACGTGCACGATATTTCGCGAAATTAGCGCGGCACATTCAAATAATCACGGCCGACTGTCATCACAGCTGACTTCATAAAGAAATAAACAGTAAACACTGGCGGCGTCTGCTCGAATTCTTACGTTTCAATATCCTCAATTCCTCACAAAAGGTTGTGAAAGGTACGGAAACTGATATTTGTGTCGAAAACTTATCAAAATGAAACAATAAGACACAGGAGTTTCAAGCATGATTCCAGAAGTGTGCAACAGACCCATTGGCTCAATATTAGCCTACGCTAAGAGCATGCCGTTTTTTATGATCAGAAAAAATTCAGATTTAAGCGTAATGGTGATGACTTACAAAATAATTACATCGAGATTTGTTTTAGCTCATTCTAAAGCTAATAAGCTAAACCAATTAGCATATTGATGGATACAAATTAAGTTTTTCTCAGCTGGTCCTATTTTTATGAATTTTCAAAGCGATTAAATATAGGTGTTCAAAACACTCTTCATACACAACATCTTAGGTAAAGAACGAACCATTCAAAATAAACCTAATCTGTTGAAATCACCCGTCAGCTTTTTAGCGAAAGTAAATCTAGATATAGTTATTTTTTAAGTTACCATTATGTATACATCATATCTTATGTTATCTTTTTTAGATTATAAATAAACGGCATTCGCTCTTTGCCCCGGCAAATTGCAAACCGATTGCTAAGTAATTGTCTAAAATTTATTATCTGCCTGCGCCATACATAATTCTAATAAAGTGACTCAACTCTTCACCAGCAATCGATTGTTTAACATGTAATCAAATAAAGGAAAGCATAATTGAAGCCGTCTCCGAAAAGAGGGCTCATAAAATAATGAGAGTGCTCTTCCCGAGAATTGTGCATTGTGAGCAATGGAGATTTTTAGCTGATGAGCACACCTGTTGTTTTAAGAGCATTTCTTACGGATACGGCCCCAATTGGCAAATTGCACGAACCCACTACTGATTTAATGATGTTTTGTGGCCAAAATCCTCACAGATTTGGCCATGGGCTCCAGCGGGCTGAAATCGCTCTTTTGGACGAGATGAGAAAAAAAAGTGAAAATCTATCAATCCCACTGGTTCAAACGGCGTCACGTGACGTATTTGAGGCTGTTAATAGAATCGTGCTCAAACAACAAAGTCGTTCTTCTGAAATGAGCGACTCGAACGACTTCAAATCGACTCATTTTAAAGTTTGAATATGTTCAGGAGCTCAAAAAGAACACCAATATTTAGACCCATGTGAACATACGTTTGACTCATTTTTATGAAAGTCTTCGAAACCAAGAATTTAACGAAATCACATCAGTGGTGTAGCGTGCGACTTGGCAACGTTGTATTGTGTCCATTTGAACCCATGAAAAAAATTGAAGTATTGGGTGTTTGGGGAACACTTTCAAATTCGACCTTTTACATGGGTTTCAATGGACATACAAGGTTGCCAAATTGCAGGCTATGCTACTAAATCAAAGCTATGAAAACACCTACCATTAGCAACGCGAATTCCGATTTTCTGTGCATAGACCATTTTGAATTATTCCAGAGACAGCTTCAGTAGCAACCAGTTATTCAAAAAATTAAAATTGACAAAATATCCCGGACTTTGGAAAAGATTTAAAAAAAAAAAAAAAAAAAAACTAAATAAATACGTGACTAAAATGAAAGAAAGGCACACAATTTGAAAAAAAACCGGCGGTTTATAAAAACGAGACGATTAATTTGCAAGAGTTAATCGATGAAATTCAGAAAGATATTTTTAACTCGCACAATCAATAAAAACTACGGCTCGGAAAAGAATTTCTTAGATCTTAAAAGGGGGGAAAAACTATAGATAAAGTCAATAGAACTACAACACTTTTTGCACAGAGAGATAAAAGAAAATCACAGGTTTTGTATAAAAACTAATTTGGTTGATCAAAAAACAGACTAAAGAGAATTGACAAGGTGGTCTTGAGAACTACGATTTCTCGAAGGTAAACAAATTTATAAGACGGACGATTTTTTTTATTTAAAAACTAAATAACTATAAATTCTTTAAAAAGTGAATAAACTCGTTTTTTTTTTGTTATCAAGTTGCACCCTCGATTGAAATGAAAAATCACAAATATTATACAGTATACAAAGACAGTACAAAACTAAAACCTTAAAAGGTTACTATGACTCGCGATTCGGTTATTTCGACCAAAAAGCCCCAAGTTAGACAGAACCCGGGAAGCTCAAATTCTCCGGTAAGTTGTACTTCGAGTAAACTTTAATTTGCATCAATAGCGGGACATTCTTCCGCGAAGTTTTGTGTGAGAAATTGACGAATAACATTAATATTGATTGATTTAAACCGTCAAAAAATAGAAAAATATGCACAAATAAATGAGTAATAAATGGGTTGTCGCCGCGATGGGTATGCAATTAGACGGACGCGCTTTAAAAGCTGTTGTTCAGTCGCGTGTCTGCAGCTTAATGAGTTACCCTCGGTCTATAGCGTTCAACAGGTGTTGATCAACGAAGTATCTCACCTGAACTGACGGCTGGATTTGCGTGGTTAAATATCTTTCAGCGAAATTATGAGCGAGGATTATCTGTAGTGTTGCCAAATGGAACCCCTTGACAGTTAGATAATTTGTCATTCATTGCTCTTCATTTTTGACGCAAGCGAATCCATTACTTATTTAACATATTCTCTCTCTCTCTCTCTCTCTCTCTCTCTCTCTCTCTCTCTCTCTCTCTTTCTCCCTCTCCCTTCATCTCTCATTTTATTCCTCACTCTCTTTATCTCTCTCCCTTTCTCTCTCTCTTTCTCTCTCTCTCTCTCTCTCTCCCTCACCCTCTATCTTTCCCTTTATTTCTCACTCTCTTTATCTCTCTCCCTTTCTCTCTCTCTTTCTCTCTCTCCCTTTCTCTCTCTCTTTCTCTCTCTCTCTCCCTCTTTCTCCCTCTCTCCATCTCTCTTCTTATTTCTCACTATCATTCTCTCTCTCCCTTTCTCTCTCTCCCTTTCTCTCTCTCTCTCTCTCTCTCTCTCTCTCTCTCTCTCTCTCTCTCTCTCTCTCTCTCTCTCTCTGTCTCTTACTCTTCTCTCATTTGAAAATGTGTATATAAGAAAAGGATAGAATGAGGGGGTGAAAAGCCACGTAACTGTCCCCTATCTATCCTTTTTTAACACAGGCATTCAAATATACGCGAAGAGAGAGAAAGAAATAAAGTCTTGGATCCACCAGTGTTTTTGTAATTAGTTCTTATCGTGGACCTAACGCCTCCACAAACTCTCTATTGCATGCGACTTGAGCTCATTGTTCTGAAAATTTTAATATGCGACAGGAATTTTTTTAATTTTCATATCATTACATGTATTTTTGTTGCTGCTTCGAGGTATGTAACACTATATGTAATCGAGGGTTATTACTCTTTTTGTTATATGTATATTCTTCACGTTGACGTAGGTCTATAACTATAACTCTCTATAGTACAAATATGAATGGGGCTCATTGTTCTAAAATTTCAATATGCGACAAGATTTTTTTTTTTTTTTTTTTTTTTTTTATTTTTTAAATTTCCATAAGATTACAAGTATTTTTGTTGTTACCTGGAAGTTACGCTCCGGAATCGACGTCTGTGATGCGTGTTTATAACAATTTCTCTTTTTTATAATATTTTTATCATGTCTTTGTGAGCACAAGTTATTTGACCTTTGACCAAAGTATGGTAAGTAATTACCAAGAGACAGGGTCGAAAAAAGCTCAAAACAGGTTTTTACTTCAAAAGCTTCGTTGTCATTTTCTTTTTCTGTTTTCTTCTTTTTTTTTTAACCTTATAAAAATTTAAATGATTGCGTACTGTTACTTTATGTTTTAGGACCAACATTTTTTTTAGATAAACTAACTGTTCAAAAAAAAGAAGCAAAAGCAACAAATTGAATAAATGTATATAATTTTCGCTTTTTTTCATAAGAAGATGAATTAATATAAAACTTTAAATCCTCAAAATGCATGCGATTTCCTAGAATCCGTGTATGGAGCCGCGGTTTTCATCCATGTCAAAGGGGCTTATACCCCTTTAAACCCCTTTTCATGCACGCAATTTTGGGATTTGACTTTTTTAAGATTTTTTTTATAGACCATTCAATAGAGGACAATCTTCTAAGAATTTTAATGGGTCACTCAATTTTTTGCAAAATGTCCATTTAAATTCCATTGAATCCCATTTTACATAAAATGGTACATATATGTACCACTTCCCGTGAAAGGGTTAAAACGCCTTATAAAAGCACTGACAACCTTATGAAATTTCAATTTAACTGTAGGAAAAAATGAACTATTAGAGGGTCCAAACGTGACATCATCATTTTCCTTTAATCATCAGATTTGAAAAAAAAAAAGGGGGGGGGGGGGGGAAAGGTCAAATCAACCACCTGAATTGAAAGGGAAAAAAATGCGATGGTTCTGTGAAATTACAATCGGCAACAATGCATTTGTAACAGCACTTGACAAAACTAGAGTGAGGTGGATTAACTACAGATATTACGACGGAGTTATTTTTTTATTTTTTATCTTTTCCAGCTCTCTCTCTCTCTCTCTCTCTCTCTCTCTTTCTCTCTCTCTCTCTCTCTCTCTCTCTCTCTCTCTCTCTCCTCTCTCTCTCTCTCTCTCTCTCTCTCTCTCTTTTATTTAAAAAGTTTCACACTTGATCAGATAAATCATGAAATGTAATAGAGATGACATACGGGAATATCTTAAAATTTAATTTTAGATTTTTTTAAGGAAAACAGTCTCAAATTTGATAAGGTCTATCTGGTGAGTACAAAGAGGCAGAAGATGAAAGACCGATAGTGTTTGTCTTCGTGATGGAAGTCTGAAAGATGAGAATTTTGATCGATGGTGCGTATATAGTTTTAAAAGGTACGAAAAAAAAACGAAAAAAAAACCGAACATTCTTTCTTCTACAGGGACCAAATAATTTTTGGCCCCGAGCGTAACTTACGCACGCATGTGCCGGCGAAGCTCTCTGTTTGGTCGAAATCCCACGCAAGATGCAAGCAAATTTAATGCTCAGGACCTAACATAATTTGGTCCCTGGTAGGATCTCTTAATAGGTTTTGCTACAAGCCAATGGGCTAGCAATTCTAGTGTAAAATGCTGCAAAAGGAACGAAGAGACCATTAAAAAAATCTAAATAAACTCACTCTCTCCTCGCTGAGAAAACTTACCTAACTTGACGTTCCGGGTGACCACCTGTAGTATTCATCCCGTAATCTATTTGGCCTCTGATTCGACAGTTTATACAATACGGGGCTCCTGCTAAGTGAAATTCAACGAAAATTACGATGATCACATTAAAAAATTACAAAAACCACTCACAGACTCACGAGATGACTTTAATATTGTGGCGGCGCTATACTGGAAGCACCATGGCAGATTCTTATTCTTAGATTCTCCCCCTATATTAATACGTTGATGCTTACACGAACGCGGTGATTCCGCCTGATTAACCCACGCACTAGGTAACTATATGCAACCCGCATTTTACGTATTGCGCATTGCATACCCTGGCCGGTTTTCTTTGCCCCTGCTATTTAACACACACTGTGACCAAATAATGTTAGGTTCCGAGCATTGAATTGCGTGCGGTTTCGACCAATCAGAGAGATTACGCACGGTCATGTGACCGTGCGTAAGTTACACTTGGGACCTAACATTATTTAGTCCCTCACGGAAAAAAAAACTACGGTGAAAATAACCATACGGATACCTGATTTTGGCACCTGCTAGATGTTATGGTAATGTTAACCAGAAGTATACTATGTTTTGACTAGGTACTAGGTGATATCACCTGATTGCATGTCGAATTTACTCAAAGTATCGGTAAATGTACCATACTTCTGGTCAAGTTTACCATAACATCTAGCAGGTGGCAAAATCAGTTATCCGTATGGTTATTTTCACTAATCTTTTTTTTCCGTGCTGGTCATAAGTCCTGCGTTAGGTGTTTAACGCAACCCGCATTACACGTATTGCGTATTGCATACCCTGACCAGCTATCTTTGGGAACTCTATAGGCGAATTTTCGCAACGAATATATTCGATGATATTCGACAAAACCACTGCCAACCTACGCATGACAACAGTGGATGACACGAAACTGGATCGTGTTTTTCGAACTTTTTCGGTGTTTTCAGTCATCGATGGCATCAATTCAATTTTGAATTCAAGTCCGGAGGTGAATTCGAAATCGAATTGATGTCATCGATGCCCCGAAAACACATCTAAAAAACACAATTGAGTTTCCTCGAATATGTAGTTAGGTTGGTATTGTTTATGATATTCGATCGCGAAAATTCGCCTAATAGGAAACCGTACGCGTTGAGTTTACGTGTAATGCGGGTAGCGTCGAATCGAATCATCGACTCGAGACTTACGCAACTACTTTTACTCCTTCAATTAACTTTGAGCCGTAAACTTTCTCGCTATTAAGTTTCAAATCGGAGCACACAGACGAAAGTCGTAAATTAGACGGAGGTATGTACAGTGGCGTCGCGTGCAATTTGGCAACAATGTATTTCATCCATTTAAACTAATGTAAAATATCGAATTCGGGGGGTGCACAGTGCACAAGGGAAATTCGATATATTTAATGAGTTTAAATGGAGCAGTTGCATTGTTGCCAGATGGCACGCGACGCCACTGGGTATGTATCTTCCATGGTACCTGCTTAGCTTCGCCATTACGACTTAAACATTTTGTGAATCTCTCTGAGTGCAAATTTCGTAATTTTTTGAGGTGGTCATTTTAATATCCGCTGGATTTTACTCAAGAATTAACTATCTCTTAATGCAAAAGTTATAGCAAGATCCAGATTCATGTCCTTGAAATTCACGTCTGATGGTTGCTAATTATAAATAAATCACTCATCTCTAAAACACTCTATTTGAAGGACTTCTTAGCTATGTATAATTGAATGTATATGCATATCTATGGCTGATTCGGACGAACATGTTCTGTCACGATCTATTTTTTTTTTGTTATAACAAAGTAAGTCTTCTTGTTTTTCTTCAACTCCCTATAAAGAACCTCCCAGTTTTTGATTTATCTTAATCACTTCGAATTCTTGAAATCAACTCTCATCTGTTGTTTTGAAACCAGCAAATTCCACTGCAACGTTTTCACAATCGTGCAACGTTCTTTATGTTCTATGAAAATCATATTGCCTGCAGTTTTGTAAACATTTTCTCTGAGAAAAGAACCATGGATTAGCAAATTTTTAGTGAAAAATTTCGTGAAATTGGGTATAATAGATGTGTCTACAAATTTACAAAAGTTGCACCATTGTGAAAACGTTGCAAATGATAGTGCAGATTTTGAAACAAACGCTTTTCAAATCACTTCCAGGTAGTCAATAATCTGTCACTTTAATTCCTGGTTGATTTCCATTCAAATAATTTTTTTAAGGTCTTAAAAAATTAACTTAATCAGCAGACGAGTCATAAGTGTTTAAGCGAAAGAGCGAAAAAGATAAACAATCCGTTCTTCTAAGTCTGTCTAATGGAAATTTTCTCATGTTTGCAAAGATTACGAGGTGTCTGTTTTCGACTTATTTTTTGTTGTGACATGCCAATTTAGGATTTATTGAGGGTCCTGCCAATCATACTTAACCGAAAGAAGAGAATCAACATTGTTTGACTAGAAAAGCTTTTCATGATTAACGAATTTCGTGTAGCGTATGGAATCTTTACAAAGTGTTTCTTGTTTGTTTATTTTTTAATTTCTTCGGTCGTCGCAAATATTATCTTATATCACTCATTACTACATATGTCGAAGTATATTACTTATTCAGGGGGACGGCTAACCATTTTTGTCCTGAAATTATTCTTGTTCAGAAACCGATTTTTGTTGACATGTTTGATCTTATGGCGCACTGTCTCTTCTCCGCAGTGTTGCCTGATTGGGGTGAAAAATCCGTACGTTTACATTGATTTAAATGGGAACGATACGGCTTTTTACCCTCGATCTGGCGACACTGCTTCATCTAAATTGATGTGCATATTATATTTCTATGTTTTCCATAAGATTATGCATAAAAAATATTCCAATGTCCATTGGAATAATTGCTAAGATCCAAGGGTTTCAAAGGGGGGGGGGGGGGGTTTAAAAAACCCCAAATTTGCCCTCCCAAATCCCCCCCTCTGCGATTGTGGATCCAGGTTTTGGCGATCTGAATTGGAATTCATCTTGAGACTTGCTATATTATACAAAGGACTTTGAAAAAACGTTGATTTGTAAGTAAGTCCTTTGGACTTGGATACAGCATCTTTTGCATATCGTTGCCGAGACATTGCAAGAAACTATATATATCCGTATAATACGTCGAGTGCCGAAGACGGCTGAAGTAAAAGTTGCTTATAGCTATAGTTGACGAGGGTGAGATTGAAGACCTATTATGTACCCTCACGCTCAGATTACACACTGAGAAAAAAAAAAAAAAAAAAAAAAAAAAAAAAAAAAAAAAAAAAAAAAAAAAAATTACCCGGTTTATTAATCAAAGATGGCTGATGATCACATTGAGGTGCAGCTGCTAAATTCTCGCACTGACGGAGTATCTTTACAGGAAGCAAAATGCCCGACCCCCCCCCCCCCATCTCAGTGATTCGGGCGCAAATTAAGATTTGGAGTTGATACATTACACATACACTTTTCAAGTTTCATTTACTTAAAGTACTTAATGAAAGGAGCTCAACTCCCGCACTGAAAAAAAAAAAAAAAAATTGTTTGAATTAACAATTTAATTGTCCAGAATGGAGCCCTCAATTAGTTTTGATAATTCAACAAAACGAAATGGTGAATCAACAAAATAAGAATGTTAAAACTGACAAAATAGATTATTCAACAAAAAAATTGTTGATTCAACAATCTATTTTGTTGATTCACCATTTCGTTTTGTTGAATTAGCAAAAGTAATTGAGGGCTCCATTCTGAACAATTAAATTTTTAATTCATATAATTTTTTTTTTTCCAGTGCGGTATTTTTTAAAAATTGTTTTTGAATATGGAATCGTAAATTTTAAAGGCTATGAAAGTTACACACATTTCTAGTGATTTGAAAAGGTTTCGTTTCCACGCAAAACTCGCGATGACTTCATAGTAAAGGTCCGGCTGAGCAGAACTGAAATCAAAACAATGCTAATAACACGCGAATTTACTCATCTGACAAAAACGCCTTCAAATAACTGCGTATGTGACTATTCATGCTTCTTATCGAATTATTGGCGCCGACGGATGATGGATTTCGATTCGACAGATTTGTTCTTCAAACTGTTTTGCATGGTTATTTAGCTGACAGGAGTAATTTGATTCTGTTCCTATAACGTTCCGCCGGACATTTGCTATGACGTCATCTATTTTCGCGCAATTTCTGTCATTTTTAAATTCGTTTTGCAGCGAGCCTTAACTAATGGAGCTGTTGCAAACTTTTGCTACAGGCTTATTAATATTTGATTATGGGGTAAACCCTATAAAAGTAACAATGATTGCACTAAAAATCACGAAATTCACTCCCAAGCTCATAAAATGCTTTCAAACGGGAGACCATAATGGCGGTTGTTGCCACCAATTGATCATTTGTCTATTTTTTCCGAAGAGTTTTTGATGTTTTTAGGCGCATACTTTCTTTCAAGGGGCAATCCTGTGAATTCTGAGATACTGATAAAAAACCGCAAAAGTCTCTGAAATTAGCCGAGAGATTATACAATGAAAATTTCTGCGATGATATTTTCTTTTTCTGGCCATAGAAACAGCAACAAGGGATAATGTATGGCCGAAACACCATCTTAGTGTTTCGATTTTTCTCTCTCTCTCTCTCTCTCTCTTTCTCTCTCTCTCTCTTCTCTCTCTTCTCTCTCTCTCTCTCTCTCTCTCTCTCTCTCTCTCTCTCTCTCTCTCTCTCTCAACGCAACGATATTATGATTATGTGATTAAGTGCACTAGAACAAGTCCACTGCACTTACCGAGTACTTTCTTCCAAAATTAGATAAAATGTTTGCTTGGAATGTTAGATGCGCATCGTGACGTAATATGAGTTAGAGAAAATAACTGTGAAATCATTCCGAGTGCTTGCGACGATCGCATATCAATCACAATGGTATATCATTTTTGGAGCGGGCGGGGAATTTACTTCCTCGCGTAAGAAGTTTGAAAAATACACGGGCCTAGACAGTGTTGCCAGATCGAGGGTAAAAAGCCTTATTGTCCCCATTTAAATCAATGTAAAGCGTACGGCTTTTTCACCTCAATCTGACAACACTGGGCCTAGAGGTGTAACGGCGTAGCGTTAATCATAGCTATTCTTAGTGCGGCACTCATGCAGTGCTGCCAAATTTGATATGGGAAATTAAAAAAGTATAAACTGTAGGGAATACATACCCCACAAACACTTTCCCTCATCAAACTTAATCTGGGGGGTCCAGACTCCCGTTTTTTTAAGGGGGAGACCCCCAGCCCAGACCCCCTATAATATTCCAGGATGACCCCAGACCTTCCCATAAAATTCTGGGGGAGACCCTCAGCCCCTCCCAAAGGGGTTCATTTTACAGTAGGCTGGTTGCAGAATGTTGCAAATTGTCATCAAAAATCAAACAGCTATATTTGGAACATTCAAATTTTTCCCTACGCTCACCCATTTTCCCATTGATTTTGATGGAAACCCTTTTTCATCCATAAACTGCCTACAGTTTAAAATGTCAAAAAAATAAAACAAAAATCTCACTGACGAATGATAAAAGCAACTTCTCGGCAAAATTTTGATGTTTATGGACGATTGATTTAAAATTTATGGTGGGATACAGACAGACAGACAGACATATGCGCCAGGGCTGCCGTTTTGCGTATAATCAATGCTATTTTTCTATTCACCGATGATTCACCGTTGAGAAAAGATTACACAGTCCAGTTCAGTGTATTACTGTTATGAACTAAAATACTCGCATCTGTATATTTCTTAACCAGTTGAGTCGTCGATGACTTTAACCCTTGTGAGCCTAAGGTATTTCGGTAACACAAAGGACTAAGGGGGGTATTTTTGTACCCCAAGGATATTTTCATGCAGCACAGTCAGTAATTTTGAAACTTTAATGGATGGATTATGTACTTAGTACCCTAAGAGAGTAATTTATGTGAAATTTGAGTAAATTTTTGCTATGTTGCCAAATTTACACCTACTTTTAAAAAAAATGTCAAAATAAAAAAAATGGAAAATGAAATGAATAGGTACCATCTTATTTTTCCATTTTTGATAAATTTCCAATTTTTTTTCAATGATCTGACTTAATATTCTTAATCTACATAAAAGTTCCGTAAAATTCACTGTAATGATGGTTCCAAACTTAAAACTGGCAGGACGAAGGGGGGTATATTTGTACCCCAACACTTTACATTTCTATAATATCGACAAAAATTCATAAAAATTAATGAAATTTGGTGGACGTGTTCTAAGTATCCACTTAAAATGTCATGAAGTCCCAAAAAATTTTAAGCAGTTTTGACAAAATGGCGTCAAAAAAACTGGCCTGGGGTACAAATCTACCCCCCCCCCCTTAGGCTCATAAGGGTAACCAGTTGAGTCGTCGATGACTTTAAAAAACTTGCGGATATTTTAATTAATCAACGGAGCTTCCACCGATTAAGGAAATATTACAGATCAGAGTATTTTCGTGCATTATAGTCATACACAGAACTGAACTATGTAATCTTTTCTCAACCGGTGGAATCATCGGTGAATAAAAAAAAGCATTGATTATACGCAAAACGGCAGCCCTGATAAAATGCGCCATCGAAATACTGTCCCGAAGTTTGTTAGTTGTGAGAAAGTAAAAAACACAAAAAAAGGTTAAGTTAAATGAGTACACTGATCAACAACTGTGTAATCTTTGGTAAACCGGTGGAATTATTGGTGGATTGAAAAATCCCTTTAAATGAACACAAAACGGCAGTTCTGGGGGCTACGCGTGTCAGTGGCGGCTCGTGCGATTTGGCAACAGTGTTTTTATCCCATTTAAATACATGTAAAACAATCGAAACTCGAGGAGGCTGCCAGCCTCCGCTTGAATCGATTTTACCTAAGTTTAAGTGGGAAAGATGCATGGTTGCCAAATCTCACGAGCCGCTACTGTACGCGTTGATGATAAAAAATTAACTCTGTGCCTTAGCATTTACCTTTAAATTAGAAGAACGGAAAGAACACGACAAGTCATGTCATTGCCATCTTGCAATTTGTTTTAGCCATTTTTATCGAGAAGTTTGGCCATTCTGAATTCCAGGGGGGGGGGGGAGTGCCTGCCGACCCCCCTCCCGCTGCACTATAGTTTGAGATCGTCAAAAAAGGCCAAAATCAGAAAGTGGTTTTATCATTAATTATTATTTATCAACTTTTAAGATCAATTTTAATCACAGAACACTTTTTACGAGTTATTTTAACCTAGGAATACCACTGGAAATTTTTAAATAAGGCTTAAAAGGTCGAAAACGATGATTTTTGATGACTTTTTTCCTCTGATTTTTGGCCACTTTTTTCGATCTCCATAGTGCGCTGTTGGCACTCATGAAGTTTACAACAGCGTTGCCAGATTTGAGGTTGAAACTCGTTTATTTTCAATTGATTCTTATGAAGAGAACTGTCTAAATCCGTAAATCTAGCGCAGTGGCGCTTGCAATCTGCCAACGCTGCATTTCGTCCGTTCAAACCCATGTAAAATATCGATACGACATAGTGCACTGTGCACCACCAATAGTTCGACCTTTGTTCAAAGGTTTAGATTGGAAACTATATGAAACGTTGTCAGATTGTACTCGGCACGCTACTGCTGGCAACACTGGCTCACACAATATCTGTTCGGTTTCTGTGACCTTGCCGAATGAGAGCACAAGGTAGGTAAAGTCAGAGGATCGGAACTTGATTATTTCATTTGTTCCGCAATCAATTAGTTACCTCAAATCGTTGATTGTTTTAGTGAATCACCGTACAGTGCAGTGGCTGAACGTAATTAAAGCACCAATTAATTAACGAACAAAAATAAACTGTGGGGAAGAACCCACGAACTACTTTTTTGCATCAAACTTAATCTGGGTGGGTCCCAAAAAACCCCTTATGTTTTCTGGGGGCAACCCTCAGACCTCCTTTCATACGCTGGGAGAGACCCCCAGACCCCCCTTTAATATTCTGGGGGAGACCCCTCAATTTTACGGTAGGCTGGTTGCAGAATGTTTTTGCAAATTTGAATTAAAATTCAAACCCCTATTGAAATATTTGAGTTTTCTCTATGAGTTTACCCATTTTTCCCCCATTGATTTCAATGGGAACCTGTTACCTTCCATAACTTACTTAAAATTGAAAAATTTCGAAAAAAAAAAAAAAAGCCCTCTGAAGAATGGTAAAAGTGACTTCTCTACACAATTTCAATGCATAAATGGAGCATGAGTTCCAAACTTATGCTGGGATACAGACAGACAGACATCTTCACCATCGCATAAATACCTTCTTAATGTCTATATAACCATTGGCGGATCCAGCCTTTTGGCAACCATTTCTTTCCATTTGAACGTATAAAAAACAATCTATTCTTGAAGGAGCCATGTCCCCTCTGCTAATCGATTGTTTCTCATACTTTCAATTGGGAAAAATCCACAGTTGCCAGATTGCTGTAACTGCCTTTGTGCCTAACTTCGTTAGAGTGAAAAAGTAAAGCACAAGAAGCCAAGAAGATAATAAAAGTGCTGAAATAAACAATTTTATGGAGATGTATACTTGAAAGAATGATCAAAACTTAAAAGCCGTTAACTTTGGTATACTGGTAAAATTACCTCCGTGCATGTGTTATTTTAACAATTTGAAATGGTAAAAATAACAGTTTTTGAGTTTTGACCATACCTTCTTTGAATAATTAAAAGAATGGTCAAATCCTAAAATCGTAAGTTCTGCCAGCTCAAAATTGTGAAATTACCTCCGTCTTGAGTTACTTTAACTATTTTAAAACCCATATATGCCCAACTTTTTTTGAACATATTGGGTGTTTTTTCGTGTTTTTCTCAAAAAACACCACCTTAGAGTTGAAAAAGTTTTAAATCTAAAAATTGTGAAATTTTCTGGTCCAGCTAAATTATAGGTGCTGAATGGTCACAACATTGATTTTTGAGTTAAATTGGCCTAAATTTACTGTAATTTGGTTCAAATAAAACCATTTTAAGTGGGTCGTTAACGACCCAATGGGCACATATGGGTTAGATGGCAAAACCTACAGTTTTAAAGTTTTGACCATACTTACTTATCTTTGGTCAAATTTTGCACTTTTTTTTCAGTAGGTATAACATTTCGTTTTGGGAGTCGGCGTGTTTTCACACTAAACGACTCATTAACTGTAAGTACTCACCACCATCGACTTGAGAAGGGTTCCTGCGACGTTTGTAATATTTCACGGATCTTAACGTTTTACGAAGCAAAATTTCGAAGAAAAATCGACAACGCAACCGGAGGGGAAGTTTACGGACCATGGCACGATCCGATAACAAACACTGACGAAAATTGCATTCATAAATCTGCATCCTCAAAGCAAAAAAGGGAAGGGGGAGGGGAGAGAGAGAGAGAGGAGAGAGAAAGAGAGGAGAGAGAGAGAGGGAGGGAGAGAGAGAGACAAAAAACTCTTGGTTCCTGCAGAATGAAGAGTATCATCAACGAGCGACTATTAAATCGAAGCCAATTTTACGCACTGTCAGTAATACCGGTTCGCATATTTGCGTGACTCCCCGTTCGGTTGTCAAATCATAAAAGTTGAACGAGTTCTTATTCCTATAGTCTCTGGCTCGGAGAAAAATAAAACAAATCGGAAAATCTGCCTTCAATGTAATCTTAGAACAATGGGGATCTTGCAAGGTCTTTGTTGTAGGCATCAAATGGACTATTACAAAGCACAGTGCAAAAACTACGGTCTAATAGCAAAAATAAGTGGCTAAAAACCAGAAAGAAAAAAATCATCAAAAACTATAGTTTTCATCTTTTTAACTAATAATTTAAAATTTCCAGAAACACTTCTAGCTTTAAAATTCTTTCAGGGAATGTGGTACCTACACATGTTGTACAACTTAACATGGGATCTAATGGAATCTAAATGGGCATTTTACAAAAAGTTGCGAGTAATTCCATCAAAGTTCTTAGAAACTGTTGTCCTCTTTTAAAAGGTATATTAAAATCTATGAAAAAACTTAAATCCTTTAAATGCGCGTCTGAAAGGGTTACATTAATTGTTAAGCGTGTTTTCTTTGATGAAAATTGGTCTTGGAAGATTACACATACATGTTGAATGAATCAGAAATTTAGTTTCTAATTTTTGCTTATTTTGAGGATCTCAGACAGTGTTGCCAGATTGGAGTGAAAAAGCCGTACGCTTTACATTGATTTAAATGGGGACGCGATACGGCTATTTACCCTCGATCTGGCATCACTGTTCTCAGACCTTGACCACAGTCAGCTGTTTACAAATCATGTTTATGCCTTGTTCTATAAGTATGTTTATTTTCACGAACATTGTATAAATGAAATCAGTATAGGTACTAACCACCACTATCAGAACCTTCGATTGGGTCAATGGGAATTCTGGTAATCCGAAGGGAGTTTCTTTTCAACTGTAAAAATCATTGAAAATTCCAATAATTCAAAAATAATTTTCTTTTTAGCCCATATTTAACGAGACTCCGTTCTTTTTGTGCTTCAGTCAGTGGCGGCTAGTGCAATGCGGAAACAACGGGTCATCTCCATGTAAACATACTTAAAATAATCGATATTAATTGATATTCAGGGGATTCACTGAACCCGTATAAGAAATCGATACTTTTCATGCGTTCAAATGGCAAAATAAATGATTTCCAAATAGCACGAGCTGGCCACTGACTTCAATTTAAAGATTTTAATTACACTCATATTAGCAAATAAACTCACTCCTGCTCTTATAAAACATCTTCAAAAACTCGACATCCAAATAAAAAGGAAGAGAAATAGAAAATCAACATTTTACATATTTCAGGTGTCACTTGATTAATTTGACTCTCGGCAAAAACATTTTGATTTGGACTTAAACATTTTTTTTTCGCTGATCACCTTATTGAGGTCAAAAGAAGGCGTTTCAGATCAATTCTAGTATTTTTCAAAATTTCCTTAGAATGTCCTTCGAACGTCCTGAGGACGTCAAACGCCCATTTTTTGCCGGGCTGGTTAGATGATGGTGGGTGGCATAGCGTACAATTTGGTAACGTTTCACTTCTCCCGTAAAAATCTATTCAATAGTTCGAACTAGTGGGCATTCGATGAACGTCTTCACATTTGACCAATTACATGGGTTTCAATGTACACAATACAATATTGGCAAATCGAACGCTACGACATAGTTCGATGAGCAAATGAGATGAAATCAAAGAGCATTAAGACAATACATCGATACAGATCAATACATCAACAATACCTACATTGGATACAGATTAAGTTAATTAATTACTTACCGCAAAACGATTTCCTTTTAATGCTGTCCGCACTTCCTGCAACAACCAATGGCAATTTCTCTGCCGATGACATCATCACTTGGATTGAAATTTAATTTAAAAACACTTAGAAGCACCTGACACACAATCCAGAAATTGAACTTTGCACTTTTTATTGCTTTTGGAAAAATTATAATCGTATTTTTCGGGTGAATAGTTTCGAACATCACCAATCATTAATCATATTAATCAAAATAGAACTAATGATGGTGGAAAAGTTTACACGATTCAATTATTTTCTTTCACAAACAGTTTATTGTTATTAAATGTAATATTTAATTGATCCATCGATTGAATTAGTACGTTCGATGAATTTCATGAAAACACGGCATATATTCTAATTTAATTAAAAAAAAAAAACTCAAGACGAAAAATGTCCGGAAAATGATTGAGCAATCGATTTTTCAGTGCTAATCGTATTTTATCAGATCACAATTTTCGAAACATCTCTAATCGTTAATCGTATTTTAATCACACTATTTTTATCGGGTCAACATTTTCGAACATCACTAATCATTAATCGTATTAATGACATTTACAGAACAAATGAAGGTTTAAAATTAAACACGATTTAATTATTTTGCTTTTACAAACAGTTTATTCTTAGTAAAATTAATATTTAATAATCCATCGATTGAATTAGTACGGTCGATGAATTTGTTGAAAACAGGTCATACACTCTAATTGAATTAAAAACTCATCCTATACCAAAAATATCCAGAAAATAATTGAGTTATATAGTAACACCACAATATGCGCCATTAACTGAAAAAGCTAGGTATAGTAACAAGCAATAATTAATGAACTATAAGTAAACGTCATGCAGTAAAATCATTCTTCGCGCTGATTGAACTGTCCGCACAGAGTTGTTCTCGTTACGCGGTATGTAGCTAGCTGCGACTAGATTTATTTAAGTTAGAAGGTACCTACCTACTGGTTTTATTTCTGTTATCTCTAGAACGAAAGTCTGATATTTCAGACGAACCTGTAAATTATTATAAATTCAAAATGATCAAGTGATTTCAAGGACAAATGTGGTGACGGAGGGAGGCAAAGACCGAACTGATTGTAAGACAGTTTTAAAAATAAAACGAGATTAGAAGCTTTCGTTTATAATGTCGCTACAAAGTAATACTATATGTAAATAAATAATGCACATCATTGATTAGTTATTATTACTGTTATTTTTTTTTTATCATCACTGTCTTGTCTCTTCTTTATTTATCAATGAAAAAAAAAAGTATACCTAATTATTCAGGTTGATTTGACGGGTCAGGGCTCAAAAAGCGTAGGTCTCTGACCCTGTGTTTATACAGAACGCATTTTTAGATTATAACTATCATAGAATGATTCGGATGGTTCTCATACGAGTCATGAAATGCATGCATCATTTAAGTACCTACCTAAATGGTTGTCACAGAGATGAGCTGCAACAAAAAACGCCGAGCCATTTGGATCTCAACTCTCCGCAAATAGGTACTTTCCCTGGTAAAAATCCTCTTCAAAAATCGTCAAAAAATATATCAGCATGAGATGTGGAACGTGATTTCATGTTGATGTCATGATGTTTTCATGATGATCTCATGATGATTTCATGATGATCTCATGATGATTTCATGATGATCTCATGCTGACCTCAAGACGAGTTCTATTCATCATGATATCACTATGAGATCATTGTCAGATCAACATGAAACCATGCAGGTTCCAAATCTTATGCTGAGATTTTTTTATGATTTTTGATGCGGATTTTTACCGCAGGTTACTGAAAATCCACGAGAAAAATCGATTCCATCAGGAGGGGCATGTTTATAGACTGTTTTAGTAGAGCGCGTTATACCTATCGTATCGATTGCCGTCCGCGGTTTCAAAAAACTCTGACTAAATGTGTTTTCTCCATATAGCGCATTTTTAAACGAGAAGTTTAAGTTAAATCAAACCATTATTGCGACCTTTTTGCGATTATGAATTCCTTCAGCTAATGTCGCGTCGGTACCTCGGTACTCCCTCACAAAATTTCCAACAAGGATCAATACCGAAACACAGAAGAGCGAAGATATCCGTATAGGTAAATATTGCTCCCAGAAAAACACGGGTCTATATCTGTCACGCTCTCTGTCGGAAATGAGAGGTGTACTCTGGCTGACTACGCAGTGTCACGTCAGTGTCAGTTCAAGGCTATCCCGCGAGAGAGCGCCAGTTATTTGAATCCGAAAAGCAGAGCTGCTTTCGTTACGAGTAGAAGTTTCTATCTCTCTCCCCCTCTTTCTCTCTCGCTCCTCCTTCTCTCTCACTCTTTTTCCCCTCTCTCTCTCTCTCACCAGAAATAATGCTTCAAATGGGGCAGTTGCAAGGGTCTAAAATTTTGTGTTTTTTATAAAGAAAATGATAGTATTTGGTGAGCTGAGAACAATGGTGCCTTTGGTTTTTCCTAGGTGTCTTGGTTTCGGAGATACGAACGTGTAAAGTTGTAAGCAATCGGGTGTGTAGTGACGTCACTACGCGGAATTCCCATTTAGAACAATGTATTTTGAGCCAAAATCTCATCTCCGGAACAATGAGACTTAAGTAGAAACTAAAGGCATCTTTGTTCTCAGCTCATCAAGTACTTTAATTTCCGTCATAAAAAACACAACATTTCAGACCCTTGCAACTGCCCCATTGAATCGAAGTTTTCATTCTGATTGTCGTATTCTATTGCCTGTAGACTGTAGATCTGTTATGATCAGTTTCTCTTTGGGGATTTTGCAAACTTTTGCTATAGATAAATGAATAGTTAAATCTGATGTATAAACCAGCGAATATCACGAAAAATCACAATTAAAAAAGTCTATAATTAACGGCAATGACGCAATGACGCAATAACGTCGCAATGACGGAGGAACACAGATAGCACCGAGCACGGGAGATTCGTGTCTAATTTGTCACTTTCACTTCGGAACACACAGAGATATGTATCAAATTAGTTAGGAATCTCCCATGACACCTGTGTAGCCCACTCTCATGACAGTTAAGCCCGATTCTGATGAGAATGACATTTATGATTTTTCAGTATACTCATCGTTTTTTTTTTTTTTTTTTTTTTTTTTACAGGTTTTTATGCAAGTATATCAACTCTTCAATCACCTATTGCAAAGTTTGCATAAGAGTGCTATTGAGCGACATTCTTATCCCTTCCCTCCACCACGTTCGGCTCTAAAAGCCACCATCGTGGAGAGACGGTCCAAATGAACAAATAATCACTGCGCTGTGAAAAAGAAAAGAAAAGAAAAAAAAAAAAAAGTCAGCACATCTAAGATTTGAACCCGAGTCTTCTGGTCCTCCGGGTTCGCAGCAACCTGTCTTTTTGACCACTACACCATAGAAGCCAGCAAAACGAAAAAAAAAAAAAAAATGTATTTCAATATAAACACAACATAAGGTGCTTTGCTACGCGACAGCACCTAAAAAGTGGCATCGGCAGCTCTAATATGAAGTCACGCGCAAAATTGTCACCCTCTTTGTTTGAACGCTTAAACCTTCATTGTACCAGATTAATAAAACTTTCATATGTCATGGTTTCTAATAGTCCTAATCCTGAATGGCCATTTTAAATACGGATTAACGATAATCCAAGCCATGCACTTCCATCATGACGTCGCGTAAGTAACACACGTTAGACTTCTGACTTCATCGTGTTTAACTCGGTGTTTGTAACGTGCTCCTCCTTTGTATGCAATGTTGCCTGATTTCTTTAAAAATTACAAACTTTTATATACGTCAAATCGGAAAAATTGGATAGTTTTCCCACGGATGGCAACATTGTTCATAAGTGCATAACGTGCGAATAATATAATTCCATCGATGCAAGTCGTCTGCCGAAGTAAAGTCACGTGCGCCCGGCTAGGAATCTAAAACAAGCAGGGAAGCTCCGATACTTTGCATGTATTGGAAAAGCGTGCCTGTGAATGGGGCTATTGCACATTTTGCTATAAACGATTAATAGTCGATTATTGCGTAAAAACCTCAAAAATAACGATGGTGGCACTAAAAACTTCCAAAATCCACCCCTAAACTCAATAAACGCAGTTATTTGGGGGAGCGTAATGGTGGCCGAAGGCACTAACAATGGGAGATTCCCATCTAACGATTCTAAAAACCCATCAAGAAGTGACCAATAAGAGTACTTTCTTTTGACACCGGTGTCACTTGGTGTTGCGGTACCATTCATCGGATGTGGATCATCACTCTGATGACTAATTACTCTGTGAATCATCCTTGTCAGCATAGAAAGAGTGACGAAATTAAGATGGGAAATTTTCCCCATTGTTAGTGCCTTCGGCCACCATTACGCTCGCGCAAATAACTGCGTTTTTTGAGTTTGGAGGGGGGTTTTTGGAAGTTTTTAGTGCCCCCATCGTTATTTTTTGAGGTTTTTACGCCATAATCTACTTTTAAAATCGCTTATAGAAAAGTGTGCAATAGCCCCATTGTAAACATAAAAATCTGCGCATAAGTTGTTTCTTTTGGTCTTCTGCTCTGCGGGGTTTTTGCAAAAATAATTTTTGCATAAAGGCTTACGCATACATGGTTTAAAATATTTATTATAATGTAGTTCATGGGAGAAGATTTTTCAATTTTTTGTATATTATTTAAGGTACAGGAAGTGCTGTTGGAGTTTTGATTAAGAAAATATGACAATGTATATGCATTTGAGACGTATATTTGAAAAAAATATTTTTGAGTCGTTGTTTTTGCAGTGACACATTAAGTACAATTGGTTCAGTGTTTTGTTCATTTGTGGTTTACAGCTGTTTGAAATGCATCAGAAATTCTTAAGGAGACATTGTAGTATGTAACTAACATATAAATTTGAATAAATAGATTTAAAATAAAATGAATGATTCAATAATAAAAATTTGGATGAAATCACTGATTATAGAGTATTTGAAGTTTAAATGATTCGATTCTGCGTTAAATGGATGTAAAAGATTCTTTTTAAATTTTAAAAAAATGAAAAAGAAAAGATAGGTAGGCCATGGTTTTTGGTGGAATATGGTGATGAAAGGTAAAAGAAGGTAATTAAAAATGTCTACATTTGATAGAGACGAAATAGAGTCTTTCCTTTCAATATCTGAATTTTTAGACACAGTATTGGCCGATTTGGATCTAAAAATTAAACAATTACAATTAATGTCAATAAAAGCAATTCCTGCTATGTTTTCATTAAGGCTTTACTGTACACAAAAACCCTTATGGTGAATACTCAAGAAAAAATTAGACTGAATCATCTACTTTGAAAAAATTCTATGATTAGCATCCAGTAAAAACATTACAGACGTACATACTAATTGAAGTATTAATAATTTATGCATCAACTTTGACAACTATAATTAGTGTAGCCCCCTACTTCATTGCGATGCGTCCCTTCAAGCAAACAGAGTTGCTTACCAGAGTTGCAGAGTTTCTAGCCTTTCATTCGATGACATTCTATCAATGAGAAGCAAAAAAAGTTACGCATATAAAAGTTTCCCACCCCCCCCCCCTTCCATACATGTGCTTATTTTACAAAATTGGCCGTATAGTGGTACCTTTGATGATTATTTTTAAATTTTTTGGATTTCTCAAAGAGAGCAAGTATAGTCTGGACTCAGCGCATGAGATTTCAATTTTTTTACTCATCGGACAGTGATTAAATACCAGAGGACCTGAAAAGAATAAAAGAAGTCTACTATTTTTTATATACAAAGTGAGCCAGAGCATCCGTTGCTGGCTTTTTTCTCGAAAATTACTGAAACAAATGATTTGAAACAAAACAATCAGACAGAAAGTTGACCCCAAAATTTTTCATTTCTGATATTTTCATAAGCTCCTGACAACCTCTGGGGTGTTTTTGGGGGGTTCAAACACATTTTTCAACTTTTCTCGAAAAAACCCTCAATGCAGATGTAAAAATTCATTTTAATCTAAAAGTAGAGAAAAAAATTCGTTTTATAAGTTTGAAAAATAGGCGCAACGTAGGAATCTGAACAAAAAACTTCTGTGAAGAAAGCTGATTTTATAAGCTTTCAGATGGCGCAAACCGCGATGCCGAAAAACATTTCGTTCAAGAGTTATGACCGCGCAAAGTTTCAAATCTAGGCCAAAAAAAGGGTTCCGACTTTCGATTCTACAAAAAAAAATTTTTTGCTCCACCAATAACGATGAAATTCATTGAAACTTGGTGGAAGCGGGTTTTTTTGGGGCGCTGAATTTATTTTTGACATAAGTTTTTCAAAAATTTTCAAATCATATATGGCCGCCATAGTTTTTTGTTCAGATTCCTTCATTGCGCCTATTTTTTAAACTCAAAAAAAGGATTTTTTGGGAAAATTCAAAAGTAAAACAAAAAAAAAAAGGGTCAATATTTTTAAAATAAACACTGTAGCACATCAATCGAAAGATCTTTAAAATACGCATCTTTTTGGGGCAAAGTTCACGTCAATATCTATTTTCGTTCAAAAGTTATGGAGCATTGGAGGTTTTGACTTTGACCCCTGCACTCCCGCTCCCAGTTGACCAAATTAAAAAAACTGCAGATATTCTGAAAGATGATGCTTAGCTCTATCATCCCTGAAAGTTTCATCCATTTTTGAGGGGGGGGGGGCACTCCTAATGGTAGCTGGATGGACCCCTTTTCATCAAAACAAATACCATTAATTGAGCCTGTCTCGTCCTCTAAAAAAATAATACAAAAACCATAACTTCGCTTACACTTTCGAACAGGCGTTTGTGTAACAATTCCCGAAACTAAAAAATTAAAAGAATACTGATCTAATTTTTTTATTTTAATGAGATCCATTTTCAACCATAAAAGATTGAATGTTAAAAATTGCGCTTAAAAAAAAAAAAAAAAAAAAAAAAAAAAAAAAAAAAAAAAACATTTATCAGTGATCAAATAAAGGCAAAGAAACGTGACTACTTCATTCCGCGCTCTCTAGCGGGTTCTTCTTGAAGCTTTACTTTGTGAGAAGGTATCCTATAAGTAAAACCATGATCTGTATCGGTTTTTTTTCGCGCCTTCTATTCGAAAATATCAGCTGACTCTAGACATTCACAGAGAAAGATTATCAAATTAGTGAACAGGTGAGCCGCAGTGCAGCCAATGCAGCCAAACAATCACCGGCTGCAAAACAAAAAAAAAAAAAAAAAAAAAAACATCACACAACGACTCATTATCGGCCGCCCCAACGAAAAAACCCCGAATGTACTTTAAAATCAATTACATATTCAATAAACGTAACAAAATAACCCCAAAAAAAATGTCCAACATAACAAAATTTAAACATAAAAAAAAAAAAAATTTATTCATCGTAAAACCAACACAGCAGAGTAAAATTACAACAAAGTTGGCAACATAAAACGCAAAATATTACCTCACCGCACTCCACTTACCCCTCAAAAGTGGTGAGTCCGTCGTTTAATTGGAATTATAAAAAAACTAAAGCATTAAAATGAATCCAACTATTTTTTGCTGCAAACTTTAGAAGGTACGATTTCATAATTGTACCATTGCAATCCTCAAAACGCAACAGACACGACAGGAAAAAATCACAAAATTCAAAAACAGCCGATTTTCAACTTTAGGCCACTCAGCATAGGAATACACGTGGAAAGCATAGGCTGCCTTATTACATTGTATACATTGTATTATATTGTTAGCAGCAAAACGATCGGAATAAGCGTGCCATGTTCCATGGGCACGCTTAATAATACGCGTAAAATATTCTCATTCAAATTAATATAGAAAGAAAGGATCCAAAAATCAAGAGAAGGAGGGGTTGGCGCACATTAAATCGAAAATTAAATTTTTTAGATAAAAAAAGGTGTCCTTTTTATTGCTCTAAAAACCATTTTAGTGTTGGTGTTTATTGGCAAAAACCATAGTAGTTGACTCATTCCAAGTGCTAAAATGAATTTTCAAGTTATCTTGCTATATATTCCTTGGTCATAATTATAATTTTTTCTTTTTCTTGTGTGAAAACTTACGTCCGAAAAAATTAATATATCGATCCACTGTGTGGCGGTAATGAAGAGGGAAAGAGATGGAAAAGGAAGTTCTAATAAAATTGAAACAACCCCTCTCTTGTTTGGCCATCATCGGGGAGGGAGTGAGACGTGGATTGGGGGGAGAGGGGGGTCGTAGGACCTCGGCTGTGCTTGATGAGTCGCCCTCGTGCATAAATTATACCATTTATCGGCTGTGAGGTACAAAATATGGAGAGGGGGAGGGGGAAAGAAAGTCATCATAATTCCGTTTCTCTTTTTTTTTACATGTTAAATCCATTTGTTGCGTCACCCGGTGGTAAGAAATCTTGTTTAAAGTTAATACCTTTTTAAGTCGCCTCTTCCACCCTGACTTATTTTTTCTTTCCCCCCCCCCCCCCCCTCTCACTCTCTCTCTCTCTCTCTCTCTCTCTCTCTCTCTCTTTTCTGCGGCTTTTTGAAATCCATTATGGTCTTTTCTCTTGTTTGTAATAATTTACACAGTTGCTAGATTTTGTCGGAAAAGCTAGCTAATTGTCTTTATGTAGCGAGGAATGTGTCTTTCCCTATATCTCTTTGCCTATTTGAACGCCTGTTCCGTAGAAAATGATTGAGATAGCTGGGCTGTCATGTGACTTTAGCTCCAGTTTTTGTCCATTACCAATACATATAGTCAAAAAGGCAAAGAAGAAGAGAGAGAGAGAGGAGAGGAGAGAGAGAGAGAGGGAGGGGAGAGAGAGAGAGAGAGAGAGAGAGAGGGGGAGAGGAGAGGGGGGAAAAGGGGAGAGAGAGGAGAGAAGAGAGAGAGGGGGAAAAAGAGAAGAGAGAGAGAGAGAGAGAGAGAGAGAGAGAGAGAAGAGAGAGAGGAGAGAGAGGGGGAGGAGAGAGAGAGAGAAGAGAGAGAGAGGGGAGAGAGAGAGAGAGGGGAGCGAGAGCGAGACAAATTTTTAGCTAAGATTTGAGTCCCAGTATATGAAAGAGTCTCGCCATACGAGGTTCCATCTCTGATTGGCTGCTAAAAACTGAAGAAGAAGAAGTGGTCTATGAAGCTTGGAGGCAAGCCTTTTGTTTACATCTTCATGGAACCATCTAAGGAAACTTTCGGTATTTTTAGCTTTTATTGATGACATTTTTTATTGAAATTGACGTAGGTATGTTCAGAACAGAATAAAATTCACACATTACTCTTTACTGTAAATTAAAAAGGGTAGTGAAGCTAACGGTAATTGAAGCTTAGGTTGACTTTAAAAAAAATTCCACAGATCTCCTTAAATACCCTAGGGAATTATCGTGCCAAATTTTGAGGGAA
>VMOF01000013.1:16588459-16635619 GCA_011764245.1 Trialeurodes vaporariorum | reverse complement strand
GAAGAGGAGGAGAGAGAGAGGAGAGGAGAGAGAGAGAGAGAGAGAGAGAGAGAGAGAGAGAGAGAGAGAGAGAGAGAGAGAGAGAGAGAGAGAGAGAGAGAGAGAGAGAGAGAGAGAGAGAGAGAGAGAGAGAGAGAGAGAGAGAGAGAGAGAGAGAGAGAGAGAGAGAGAGAGAGAGAGAGCGAGAGCGAGACAACTTATTAGCTAAGATTTGAGTCCCAGTATATGAAAGAGTCTCGCCATACGAGGTTCCATCTCTGATTGGCTGCTAAAAACTGAAGAAGAAGAAGTGGTCTATGAAGCTTGGAGGCAAGCCTTTTGTTTACATCTTCATGGAACCATCTAAGGAAACTTTCGGTATTTTTAGCTTTTATTGATGACATTTTCTATTGAAATTGACGTAGGTATGTTCAGAACAGAATAAAATTCACACATTACTCTTCACTGTAAATTAAAACGGGTAGTGAAGCTAACGGTAATTGAAGCTTAGGTTGACTTTAAAAAAAATTCCACAGATCTCCTTAAAATACCCTAGGGAATTATCGTGCCAAATTTTGAGGGAAATCGCTTCGGCCAATTTTCGGGAAATAGAAAAAAACATTTTGGAGGGCCGTCAGCTTTATCTTGTTAGAACTAGCTAATGTTAGAACTAGGCTGGTGCCCTGCGTAGTGCGTAGCTCGACTCAACATTTCAAGGGAGCCTCACCTCAAGGGTAGCATCGACTGCACCAAATCTGCTCCAGGTGGGGGGGGGGGGACATTCCCACTTCCGGATACGGAAATTTAATTTAAAATTAATTTGTAAAAATATAACGTCAGTCAGTGGCGTAGCTTGCAATTTGGCAATGTTGCAGTTCGTCCATTCCAGAGATTACTAAGCCTAAGAGATATGGCGTAACGATTCTAAAGTGTTGTTCGACTCCTACGAAGTATGCAATGTGGCGTACGCTGGTGACCGTAAACATTGTTACTACTATTGTTGTTTGAAATGACGTTTGACAGCAACGCCACTAACTAAATTAATAAGATTAAAAAAGTGTTTGGGAAGTTTAATGAGCTCTGAGTTTATTTTGAACGTGAATCTGAAATTCTAAGTCACTTTAATCATCCCATCGGCCATTAAATGACAAACATTTATATGCGACAGAGAATCTAACCTCATTTCCAACAACATGAATAACAACAATGTTTACGGTCACCAGCGTACTGCACGTTGTATCACGGCCATTCTGCAGGCGTTTTTTACGGAGCCCGGCCAACGGTTTTTTAACACGGCGGAGATAGGAAGTGCCATATCTCTTAGGCTTATTAATCTCTGGTCCATTCAAACCCATGAAAAATTGTTGCCACCAAGGATTTTACGAGCCGCTTTTGCCCCATTTTGTCTGTTGCATACTTTTGCTACAACAATATAGAACCTTGAATCTTATGTAAAATTCGGCGAAAATAACGATGCGCACATTAAAAACGTTCTAAATTCACTCATTAACTTAGGAAATCACTTCAATTTCAAACAGCCCGCGCTACACTAGACATTATTTGCACCGCGGTATACTTCTACATAGACGGAACCACCGTGCATGAGTAAACAACATCGTAACAACTACAAAATGATGGAATTCCCTTCTAAAGACACGAACTATTGGCTGTATTTGCTGTCTGGTCTTTTCGGTTTATCAAAGATTACAAAATAATATAAGAAATGTACGAATCTAATCGAAACATTCCAATGTTTGTAAGTTCTGTTCATGTTTACATAAACTAGATGGTTCCAGCTATGTAGTTATAAGTCGGTGACATATTGGCCCCTGGTAAAAATGACGACTATAACCGTTCCAAAAGCGACTATAAACATAGTTGGCCAACTATGGATTTATAGTTGGCCAACTATAGATTATAGTCGGCAACTATGTTTATAGTCGTTTTTGGAATAGTCGTATAGTCGTCATTTTTACCAGGGGTCTAGTATCGCGCGTTTTGTTTGAAATGGATGGCATTTTCTGAGTTAATGTTTGGATTTTGAAAGTTTTTAATGTTCGCATCGTTATTTTCGCCGAATTTTACATAAGAATCAAGGTTCTACATTGCTGTAGCAAAAGTACGCAACAGCTCCATTGCAGTTGCGCAATCTGGCAACAATTTTGATTTGATTTGATTTGATTTGATTCTATATCAAACAATCGATTCGGTAGTGAAGCGCTGCTTCATCCATAATTAATTTTTGTACTAAGATTTAAATGTAGGAAAAGTATTGTTGCCAAATTGCACGGGCAGCTATGCGCAACTGCTAAGAAAGTAACATAGTGACAAGTCACCTCACTTATACGGAAACATTACAAAAACGCGCAGAACAGAAATCCCTAAGGGACTCAATGGGATGGCGAAATCGAGATCAAGGGATGGAATTGGAGTTGGTGGAGGGAGGAAGGGGGGGGGGACGGAAAAACTTAAATTATTTAAATTTAATCACAAAAGAAAACAAAAACAAAAACAAGACAATTCACGCCTTCGTTCTCCCCTCCCCCTTCTCTCCAGGCTTTTATTCAATTACAGCCCTATTAATGGTACAAACTTTTGATTGCTTCAAATATTTTCACGTCACCTCCTTGTTTTGACTGTCGACTTGATTCGTCGTTGCTTGAATTTGGCTTTCATGTTTACTGCTATACATAAACTTTTGTTCTATACTCGCATTTTTAATCAGCAGGGCTGCCAGTTTGCTGATCTTGGGAGCAGTGGCGGCTCGTGCGATTTGGCAACAGTGTTTTTATCCCATTTAAAATAAATACATGGAAAACAATCGAAACTCGAGGAGGCTGCCAGTCTCCGCTTGAATCGATTTTTTACCTAAGTTTAAGCGGGAAAAATGCATGGTTGCCAAATCTCACGGGCCGCTACTGCTTGGGAGGGATAAATAATTTCATTGAAAATTCCAAAACGGTTTGCAATTAGATTATTTTACGGTCCAATTCAGCAGTATGACTTTTACGGACAAAAATACGGCGATCAATTATCTTTAGTCTTTAGTGTAATCTTTACGGTGATCTATGTACGTAGTAGCTTTTTGAACCAGGGCTACCGATTTGACCATCTTTAGGGGCATTTTCAATTCCTCACTGATTGCAACGGTTTACAAAAAGATTGTACTGGTTAGTTCTGCAGTATGATTATGACGCACGAAAATTCTGTTCTCTGCAATATTTTTTCAACCGATGATATAAGCAAAGGTGATTATTAAATTATTATTAATTATTTGAACCAGGGCTACCGATTTGACGATCTTTAGGGGCATTTTTAATTCCTCAATGATTGCAACGGTTTAAAAAAAGATTATACTGGTTAGTTCTGCAGTATATGATTATGACGCACGAAAATTCTGTTCTCTGCAATATTTTTTCAACCGATGATATAAACAAAGGTGATTATTAAAATGTAACTCAAAATCTACAAAACAGTATGCCTGTTTTGAAAAAAAAAAAAACTGAAATATTTTTTCAGTGCTCTGTTTTGAAAGATTCGGATATTGGTAGATTATTCGGGCTGTAGATATAAGTCAACGCTGCGTGACTTCTCGGCCGGCTCTCGGGAAATATGGCAATTTTGATGCAATCTTTCAAAATTGAGCCTATTAAACATGAATTGTGATACTGAGGGGAACTCCTTATTTAGTGATTACATATTGATGCCCGCTTAAGAGCATACCTTATGTTTTAAGGCCCCTTCTTTTGGAAACCGCATAAGTTTCTTATAACCTTTACACTTTACCGATAACTCGGAGGGTTGCAAACAAATCACGGTCTGATTTGCAACATTTTTTTTATTCATTTTTCACCATCGCCTCCTCACCTAAATCCTTGAAATTTGAAATTTACTTCAGATTTTCCTGCCTTGATTTACACCCAAAAGTTTGATTTTGTCGTGACATTTACAAAAGATCGTGTCTCTTAATCATCCTCGCCTCCGTAAATTTTACTAAGGGAGTAATAAAGATTGGTTCCGAGATGGAAATCTCAAAACTTACGCCAAGTTGACACTCAACATAGTTATCCTTATAATGTATCCAGAAATCCAGGATTTTGTCTTATTCTCTCTGTGCCCGTTTAAACAAACAAAACAAACAAACAAACAAATGTGAACCAAGGGATGGAAAAGAGGGCTATCGAGTGAGTCCGGCTTTTCCTATCTCTGCCCTTTTCTAACATATGCATCCAAATAATAGCGCAGAAAGAAAGAGACCGATTCCTTGTTTTGCGAAGGACTCTCTATATTCTGTACGATTTTATCATTCCTATATGAAAAAAAAATCCCAAGTGATAAACATAATTTATATGTTTATCCTTTCAGCTGGTATGTATCCTAAGAGAACGGAACAAATCAGTTCTATCAATGGGGATGCAGCACACACTTGCTGTAAGCAATTCAATAGTTGATACTGCGGTGTAAAATCCTCGAAAAAAATAACGATGACAGCTCTAAAAACTTCCGAAATCCACCTCTAAATTCAATAAACGATTTTACTTGCGCGATCGTAATGGTGGCTGAGGGCAGTAATAATAAGATATTCCCATCTAACAGTACTGTAACTCCATCAAAAAGTGATCAATAAGAGACGACTTTCATGTGACACCAGAGTGTCATAGTACCATTCTTCAGATGGGGATTATTACTCTGATGACTAATTACTCTGTGAATCATTCTTGTCAGCATAGAGAGAGTGACGAAATTAAGATAGGAATCTCCCATTATTACTGCCCTTAGTCACCATTACGCTAGCGCAAATAACAGCGTCTATTGGGTGTAGGAGTGAATTTTGGAAGTTTTTAGTGCTGCCGTCGTTATTTTTCGAGGTTTTCACACCAGAATCGACTGTTAAATTTCTAAAAGCAAAAGTGTGCAATAGCCCCATTTTCTACCAGAATGGGGGCAGTTGCAAGGGTCTGAAATGCAGTGGTGCGTGGCTCGTGCAATCTGGCAACCGTGCACTTTTGCCATTTAAACGTATGCAAAAAGATCGATACTGGGTGAGGCGCTACGCCTCACCAAGTAATCGATTATTTTACAGTTTTAAATGGAGGAAATCCATTGTTGCCACATTGCACGAGCCGCCGCTGTTGAAATGTTGTGTTTATTATAAAGAAAATGTACTTGTACTTGTAAGTACTTGATGAGCTGAGAACAAAGATGCCTTTTGTTTTCAATTAAGTCCCATTGTTCAGAAGAAGAGATTTTGGCCCAAAACACATTGTTTTAAATGGATATTCATTCCGCGTTGTGGCGTTACTACACACACGCCTTTTTTACAACTTTACACGTGTGTATCTCCAAAACCGGGACACTTAGGGTAAAACCAAAGGCACCGTTGTTTCCAGCTCATCAAGTACTGTACCTCCAAAGGAGATTGATTTAACCACTTCGATAGGTGATAGGTGATATACAATTGGACAGTTGCAAGGGTCTAAAATTATGTTGTTTTCATAAAGAACATGAAAGTACTTGATGAGGTGAGAGCAAATATGATTTTGCTTTCTAATTAAGTCCCATTGTTCCGAGGATACGATGTTTGCCCAAAATTCATTGATTTAAATGGTAATTTCGTCACTACGCATGCGCTTTTTTTACAACGTTACACGTGTGCATCTCCAAAACTGGGACACTTAGGGTAAAACCAAAGGCACCACTGTTTCCGGCTCATCAAGTACTGTAATTTTTACTAAACAAAACACACTTTCAGACCCTTGCAACTTATATACATTGTTTTAAATGGGATATTCCGCATTGTGGCGTCACTACGCGTTCGCTTTCTTACAACTTTACACGTGCGTATCTCCAAAATCGGGACACTTGGGGGGAAAAACCAAAGGCACCATTGTTTCCAGCTCATCAAGTACTGTAATTTTTACTATACAAAACAAATGCTTTCAGACCCTTGCAACTGCCTAATTGCTCACAAGTCACAATATCCAGGAAAATTCATATTTTGGCCCAGTGTGAGCCGTTCCGTCACCCGTCAACCGTCACCGCATCATTTTCATCCGTCGCACGATGTCGTCCGTGGGTGAATCAATTAACATATTAATCAGTTCGGGGAGGAGATAATTAGGATGACACGCACGAGACCGAGTCATCTACATTCCTCCCGATTCCTGCTCAATGCTCCTCCCCCCCCCCCCTGTCTGACCCCCTTCGCCCTTTCCAAGAGACCGGAAACACAGGAACTGTCCAGCCCCATCAAGCCTCATCATCGCTATCAACTAGTTGCATCATTGTCGCTACTTCCGGCGCACAGTGAGGAACATATCGTCGTCTCTAGGACATTTAAGGTGACCCATTGGACTGGACTGGTGACAGGAACTTTCGTCCATACAAAAATTCGGCGAAAATAACGATGTGCACATTAAAAACTTTCAAAATCCACTCATTAACTCATAAAATACCTTCCATTTCAAACAACCCGCGCTACACCAGACACTATATCACCGACTTATAACTACATAGATGGAACCATTTCGTTTACGTAAACATGAACAGAACTTACAAACATTGGAATGTTTCGTTTAGATGCGTACATTTCTTATACGAGGTCTGTCCCAAAAGTTCCAGGACTTTTGTTGTATCTCGTAAACTAATCGTCAGAATGACACGTTCTTGGGCTCATATGATAGCTGATAAGCTGTTAAATCACCCTGTTTTCACAGAATGTCGCTTTTTTGAACGGCATAGATTTTACATGACCTCAAAGAGGGCAAAGTCAAAAGGGGTTTGCGATTTTTTATTCGTGGTTTTGGATTTTTTTTTTTTTTTTTTTTTTTTTTTTTTTTTTTTCAAAACTTTCACGTTTGATCGGACCTGTCGCGCTTTTTTGGGTCTGGCGGCCGATTTTTCAATCCACTGGGAAGACTGGGCTTTGGTTTCCATATCATAACCGTACACCCAAGTCTCATTGCCAGTAATAATTTTATTCAAAAAACCCACCTTTGTGTTCGAACGATCAAAAAGTTCCTTGCAAATTGATACCCGATTCATTTTTTTCTCATCTGACAAAACCCGTGGGACGATTTTCGCTGGGGCTCGATGCATATCTAATTGTTCCACTAGAATTCTATTTACAGAATTCTTAGAAATATTACATTCATCTGCGAGTTCGCGAACAGTTAAGCGGCCATCGACAACGAATTTCTCGCGCACTTCTTCCAAATGACAAATGTCAGTTGCGGTTAACGGTCGATCTGCACGCTCATCATATTCAATGGACTTACGACCGTTTTTAAATCGCAAAAACCACTCATTGCATCTACTCCGACTCATGCAAAATTCACTATAAACTTTTTGTAAAGATTTAAAAGTTTCGGTAAAAGTCATACCGAGCTTATAAAACAAAACTTAATATTACCTACATCTTTGCTCTAAAAATGACTCCATGATACAAATCGCAGACCGCACCTGAGACGATCTCAATCATTCGATCATACAATGAGCACTGATTGAGATAATCAAAATCGGTCAATACAGGGTGATTTGGCAGCTTATCAGCTATCAGATAAGCCCAAGAACGCGTCATTCTGACGATTAGTTTACGAGATACAACAAAAGTCCTGGAACTTTTGGGACACACCTCGTATTAGTTTGTAATCTTTGATAAACCAAAAAGACCAGACAGCGAATGCAGCCAATAGTTCATGTTTTTAGAAGAGAATTCCATCATTTTGTAGTTACGGTGTTGTTTATTTATGCACGGCGGTTCCGTCTATGTAGTAGTATACTGGTGCAAATAGTGTCTAGGGTAGCGCGGGTTGTTTGAAATTGAAGTGATTTCCTGAGTTAATGAATGGATTTTTAACGTTTTTAATGTGCGCATCGTTATTTTCACCGAATGTCACATAAGAATCAAGGTTCTATATTGTTCTATCAAAAGTGTGCAACAGACCCATTCTTCTTTTAATCCAAGGTGTATTTCGTTTCTGTTAAAGAAACTACACAGCGCGAAATATTGACTCAGGGAAAATGGGTCTGTTGCAAACTTTTGCTACATCTGTATAAAGTGTTAAATCTTAGGTAAAATCACGTGAAAAGTTCATTGGTGGTATCAGAAAGTCATAAAATGCAGTATTAAACTCACAAGAGGCGTTTAAGTGAAACCCAAAGATGACGGCAAAATATCGAGCAACCAGTGTGCACGCACCGTGAATATCCATGATGGCCAACGTTTACAACCTCCCAGCATCGGAGGTTATGAGTTTGTTTGCGCAGTGATTGTCGATGTTGTAAGGTTGACCATCTTGGATGTTCATGGTGCTTGCATACATGTTGCTCGATGTTTTTCCACCATCTTGGATTTCAGTTGAATGCCTCTTGTGAGTTTGTTATTGCATTTTATATGACTTTCTGCTGCCACCAATGGACTTTTCACGCGATTTTACATGAGATTGATCACTCTATAGCGCTGTCGCAATAGGTTTGCAACAGACCCATTCCTTTAACCCGGGAAAATGTCAGCTGCTACAAGTGAAAGATTCCTTGTGGTGACAGTGATTCTCCTTCATAATCAGAACTTTACTTCGCACAAGGAAATCTGTCACAAGTAAACGTATTTCTTGTTTTAATATGAGTGATTTCTCTCAGTGTATTAGGATTGGTTCAAAATGGCATGTCAAATAATGAACGTCCACCGCGTTTTCAACCAAGTTTTTCGGCCCAAATACATGCTTTTCCGAAAAGAATGTTTGGCCGCTCTCAATGAGCGGTCCTAAAAATTCAAACTCCACTTCATGTCCAATGGCAGAAATTCGAAACATATTCCAAAAATTTTAACGAAGGGCGGAGCCAGCAATTTGGCAACTGTGGATTCTTCCCATTTGAATGTATGGGAAACAGTCGATTAGAAATCGGGCCATGGCCCCCTCAAGAATCAATTGTTTCTCATACATTCAAATTGGAAGAATCCACATTTGCCAAATTTCTGGCTCCGCCCATGATTTTAACGTGAGAAGCTAAAGAGAATTATTGCAACACCGTTTTTTCCTACGGAAAACTGTCGCAATTTTTTGTGGACCGAATTCTCAGCTAAGCTTTAGATATACTTGTCAGCCAGTGGCGTAGCTTGCAATCTGGCATCGTCGCAGTTCGTCCATTTAAACTCATGAAAAAGATCGAAGTGTTGGGTGTTCGGTGAACACCTTCGCATTCGACCTTTAACATGAGTTTGAATGGCCAAACTGCAACGTTGCCAAATGGCAAGCTACGCCACTGTTGTCAGCCAATGGGGCTCTCGCAAACTTTTGCTATAGGAGATTGAAGAGTTGATTCTTGCATAAAAACTTGTAAAAATGACGATGAGTTCACTAAAAAATCAAAAAAAGTCACTCTCAGAATCGGGCTTTATGGCGGAGAGACACAGGTACCATGGTAGATTCCTATCTAAATTGAGACAGATCTCTGTGTTTCCGTAGAGAAAGTGACATTATAGACAGGAATCTCCCATGATACCTGCTTCAAGCCGCCATTAAGCCCGATTCTGTCGATTATATGGATAAGTATGCTGTGATCATTAGTACCACTTTATTGAAAATTCGAAAATATTATATCTGTTGAAAAGTACCAATACAAGTATGTGTATTTCAAGATAGAAACACGCTATTATTCGTTTGAATAAAAAATCAAATCAGTTAGCTGTCCGGGCATCGAGGCTTTTTCTTTCCATCGTGCGGCGAGCTGCGTTGACCGCGGAAAACCACGGAGGGGTGACAATGTCTCAAACTGATCGTAATTAGGATTACTTTTTATGTACGCGCGTCAAAACAAAGGGAATTCCTCTTCTTTATTATTATTAATCAGCACTTATTTTTACGCTCCACACATGTAAGTACATGCACCTGATTATTATGGATTCAAACTACGACAGATTCGTCGTGTCTTTTTTTCCGTTGCGCCGAGTTCCCCCCTCCCCCTCCTCCTCCCCCCTCCCACTCCCCTCCTCCCCCTCCTCCCCCTCCCCCTCCTCCTCCTTCCTTCTCCTTTCACCTCTACCCCCTCTCCCCGATCTCTCACCCGTCTTTTAGTTCCCCATCCGTTTAACTAAAGCATCTAGGAGCATAATTGGAGACCGTTGGGAAAGAATCAATGGAACAAAGCTGCCAATTTTTGTGTATAATACAAAGCGTCGCGTGCAATTTGGCAACAATGTATTCTATCCATTTAAACTCATGTAAAATATCGAATTCAGGAGGTGCACAGTGCACAAGGAAAATTCGATATATTTAATGAGTTTAAATGGAGCAGTTGCATTGTTGCCAGATGGCACGCGAAGCCACTGGTATAATAATAATATGTCGCAAGCAAATAGCAACCCTGCAAATATAGGCTACTTTACACGCACTAGCTGGTCTTTTCATCTATGAGATATTAAAAAGCAAATTTTCGCGATCGAATATAATTCACCGTCGTATGAAATTCGATCAGTGCCGGCCTTTTGGGGGGGGGGGGGGGGGGGGGGGCTGGGTGGGTCTTGCCCACGGGCGCCACGACCTAAAGGGCGCCTGCCGAAGGCAGGCGCCAGTAGGCACCCTTGGGATCTTGAGGCTTCGGTGCTCTAAATCTTAGAGCGTAGGACTTAGCACTTAAGGAGCGCCTGCATGCTGAAGGCAAGCGCCCGCTCTATCTTAACACTATGTCTTAAATATAAAGAGAGCAGGCGCCCCTCACATATCTTTGGAAGACTAATGGAAGCCTTCAGAGATGATGGGGGGGGGATTCAAGTACGAATGGTTTAAGCTAATAACTGTCCCGAATATAATAATAACGAGTCCCGAAATTGACCAACTCTCAAGGCTTAAAAACCATTAAAAATGGTTTAAAATTCAAGCTAGAAAGCACCTAATTTTCAAAAAATTGCCGGGGGAGGACCCCCCGCTTGTGGGGGGAGTCTCCCCACACAACCCCGAGCAATCATAAATAGGGGCGCCTCTTAAATTTCGCCCACGGGCGCCGGATGTACTAAGGCCGGTACTGGATTCGATGGATTTGAATTTTATTTTGATGATATATTCGATTGTTTCGTTGGTGTCACCGGAGACCGTTGAATTTCAACAAGTGGAAATTTCGAATTCACCTCCGGAGGTATATAGATTCGATTTCGAATTGTTGCAAGCGGCGTCAGAAATCTCATTCTCTATCGTTTTTGACTCCTTTCGCCACGATAATTTCGGAAAGGACGAATTTTTCGAATAAAAGTTCATTATTGTACAGACCAGAATAGAGCAACCGAATAATCAGAAATAATGAAATGACTCCGGCAACACTGAAAACTGGGTTTGCTACCTGAATTGAGGAAAGGGAAACACACGGAAGGTATAGGCCAATTGTAGAATTATTCGTCGAATAATTCGATTGACTCGGTGTTGCCTGACTCACCGAATAATCTCCGAATAATATCTTGCCCAACTCTGGTACAGACCATGCGTAGAAGTCATTTTCCTATGAGACAAACATAATTTTAGCTTCGAAAACGCTAGTTTTATAGTTCAAAATGGCCGTGTCATTCAGAGCTGATTTAGAAGTTATGTTATGGAATATTATCATCGCATTTTTCATTTTCACGAGAATATCATTCAGAAGTTCATTCTCGACTCTCATTGGTTAGATTTTTCACCGATCAGCGGCATCAGTTAGCAATCACCAATTCTTGAAGTGAATGATATTCGATCGCTGAAATTTGCTTAAAATATGCACTTTTTAATGAAATCAAAAGTCTTTGAGTGATGTTGTTAAATGTTTGATGTGTGTTGTTCCCCGAAAAATATCGGACCTCGCAATAGCCCCGGAACCTGCGATGGTGAAATATGCTTACCATCCACCCGTTTTTACATCGATGTGCGCATCAGCTGTTGTTGTTTTATGACTGTTTCTGGGTTGTTTTAGTATAATACGAGGGTGGATTTTAAAGTAAGTTTATACCTATTTTTTTTCTCAAAAACTATCAATGCTAGAAAAAAAACAAACCCAGCGCTGAAACGTACGTACTTTCAGCTTTCTAACGAGCTTTAGTTTTTTTAAATTTGGCCAACGCGCGTTGCGGAGATATCGTGGATTTTCCCCAAACGTGCCCACCTTTTCAGACGCTATAGAAAACTGCGAGTTTCAGCAGGCGATGCGCTTATCTCCGGATTGGACACCTCAATAACACCTGAATGCATGTTTTTTACTAAATAGACTAGTCTTCTGCTGATAAATTGATCCAATTTGTATCGATCTTCAAAATTTCGGTCAGTACTGAAAGTGCAATCATCATGAATTGTAACTGGATTAACAGCTTGCATCAAAACCGGGTTGAGAAGTATGGGGAAAGAATTTTACGACGGCTGTATACAGGCATTTTTGCACCGATATAAAAAATTCAAGAATCCAGCGGGTGACTATGTCAAAAAATGAGGTGAGATGCCTCACAACAATGTTATAACTTGTTTCAATAAAATAATAGCTCTATTTAACTTTTTCAAAGTCTTAAACTCATGTTTTCTGTGAGGCTAAAAAAGTGGGCACGTTTGAAGGAGAGACGGGTGTGGAAAATCCAGGATATCTCCGCAACGCGGAATCCAAATTTGAAAAACTGTAGCTCGTTAAAAAAGCTGAGAGTACGTACGTTCCAACTCTGGGTTTGTTTTTTTCTAACATTAATAGTTCCCGAGGAAAAAAATAGGTAAACTTACTTTAAAATCCACCCTCGTATTAAGATATAAATAACTGATTTATTTCATTGGCTTATGCAAATCAAATTGCTAATTTACGCTCAGATACGCATAAACCAAAAAATTATTAACTTACATTATTAAAACAAATTATAATTAAATTATTAACAAAAACAGATAACAATGGTAGCGACCGACGCGGCCGCCATCAGCCTCTAGTTTGATATAATCATATTAAGTTCCTTGGTTTCTTTGAATGATGACGACACGCAGATAGATATTCAATACATGAGATGTTACAAATAATTCATGAATAAAAAAGAAAATGAAGAAATAAATGAATAGAAAACTAAATAAATAAATAAATAAATAAATCAACAAAAATTAGGATGAAACGTAAATGAGACGACAAAAGAACACACATCGTGATGATGACAAACTTCACACGTCTTGACTTTTCATTTATGAATAATCAATTTTTCGCTATTCAACTGCTCAAACTGAGTACCATGTCATTCCTTTACAGGGCTGCCGTTTTGCGTATAATCAATGCTATTTTTCTATTCACCGATGATTCCTCCGGTTGAGAAAAGATTACACAGTTCAGTTCAGTGTATGACTGTAATGCATGAAATTACTCTGCTCTGTAATCTTTCCTTAATCGGTGGAAACTCCGTTGATTAATTAAAATATCCGCAAGTTTTTTAAAGTCATCGACGACTCCACCGGTTGAGAAAAGATTACAGATGCGAGTATTTTAGTTTATTACAGTCATGCACTGATCTGAACTGTGTAATCTTTTCTAATCCGGTGGAATCATCGGTGAATTGAAAAATAGCATTGATTATACGCAAAACGGCAGTCCTGTTCCTTTATCAGTGATAACAATCAATTACAGCATCAAGTTTGGAGAAAAAAAAGTAAAAACGTGAGATTACATTGTGCACAATGCGTCCGATAAAAGTGATTACTTGGTGGACAAATAAAAAATATTCGGCGTGCCATGTGACGGTGGGTTTACTTCCTCCGGACGAAATTCAATAAAAATGTTTTCTTTAGTGACGTTATTTTATTTAACCTCGCAGATACCTCGCGCATTTGTGCAGGAGACGTCGCACAGTCTTCCACCTATCTCGGATAATCCTTTGCATTCAGTAAGTGTATCTCACTCAGAAGCTCCGTTGCATTCAGTAAGTGTATCTCACTCAGAAGCTCCGTTGCATTCAGAAAGTCCACCTCACTCGGAAGCCGCCGTACATTCATCAGATGCACCTCATTCGAAGGACCCTTCGTTGCATTCAGTAACTTCACCTCACTCGGAAGACCCTTCACTGCATTCAGTAACTTCACCTCACTCGGAGGACCCTTCTTTGCATTCAGTAACTCCACCTCACTCAGAGGTCCCGTTAAGTTCAAAAATGCCACCTCACACGGAGTATCCATTGACGTTTGCACCCTCGCTAAAGCCAACAACATTCCCATCGATGTTCGTTACTGGGATGGGTAGGTTTAATAGGACCCTTTCGCCCGAGTTGCAAAATGCTACGCCAAATCCCTCGTTGAGGCCGTTGTTGGTAGTGTTTGAAACAGGTAAGAAATAAAAACAGTTTCGAGAAAATTATCATGTAATTCATAAGTCATAATTTCAGTGGAAGCTTGGTACATTTTGGCAACTATATTTTGTCTTCATTCAAATATATGTTAAACAATCGATTGTTTACGAAGCAGCGCTTCACTATCTCATCGATACTTTAACATAAAATCAAATGGAGGAAAAACAGTGTTGCCAAATGACAGAGCCACCTCAGCCAACGAGCTATAGCGACTGATACATGTTTTAAGTCCTGTCTCAAAGTGAGGCAGCATGGGCGATCTGATCCTCAGTGGCGGCTCGTGCGATTTGGCAACCATGCAAGTTTTACATTTAAACTTAGGTAAAAGAATCGATTATTTTGCATTGATTAAATGGGAGGAGTACACTGTTGCCAAATTTCATGAGCCGCCTCTGCTGATCCTCCGGTTTGTTTGTCTCTTATTTTTTTTTTTTTTTTAACCTTAAATTGAAAATTGTAATTAATCCAGTGGAAGTTGGTTTTAAACGAAAGTGCAAGTGTTTTAGAGTGGCTATCTGGACACAGAATTTTAATACAACTATATCCAGGAGATAAAACTTTGCCTATTTCTGTTATGTGTCAGTTGTGTTATCGCGTGCAAATCCTTCCAGAAGAAACAAATACATCGATTTCTGAAGTAAGAATCAAAAACGACATGATGTGTCCGTGACATTCACCATCCATCAGTGTTAATTTGACTAATTTTTAGTGTTTTAGAATAATTCTACGCCTACAATTTCACTTCATCATCGCTATCATATGTATTTTGAGACGCCGATTTCAAAAATCCACTCAGTTTTCATTAAACTGGCCTAGATATTACGTAAATTCGAAATTACGACTTCTTAGCAAAAAATTTGAAATTCTGGAAAAAGTATGAGTTTTGAGTAAAAAGTAAGGCCGAATTTGAAATCAGCGGGTCAAAATACATGGAAAATTGCGCAAGAGGAGTGAGAAAGAGGTGTATCTTATAATGAAAAAACCTGGTTTTACGTTCATATTAGCCGGAAACACTATGTCGTTAAGGCAAAAAACTCCGATTTCTGTGTCCAGATAGAACTCAAAAACATTTGCAATTTCGTTTATAACCAATTTCAAATGTATTTGTCACAATTTTTTTTTTTTTTTTTTTTTTTTTTTTTTTTTTAAATTTAAAGGTTAAAAAAGTGAGGCAAACAATAAACCTATATATCCTGTGTGAAAAACGTTCATAAGAGATTTCAATCATGGATGCCTCCGTCCGTGCTGCCTCAATATAACGTAGCACAAACAGTGGCGGCTCGTGCAATCTGGCAACCGTGCACTTTTGCCATTTAAACGTATGCAAAAAGATCGATAATAGGTGAGGCACTGCGCCTCACCAAGTAATCGATTATTTTACACAGTTTTAAATGGAGGAAATCCATTGTTGCCACATTGCACGAGCCGCCGCTGAGCACAAATCCTCTCTATCGCTATAGCTTGTTGGCCACCGCATAAGTTTGAATGATATCACTTTTAAGTAAACGTTTTGATGCACTGACTGTGAGGATAAGTATTCAGTGAGATTTACCTCCATGATTATGATGAATGATTCTTATGCGCGGATTGATAAACTTGACCCCACGCCCGCCGGCCGCCGTGTCACGTCACGTCGGATCGGATGGAATAGCCGTTATTTAACCCTGAATTTCTTCAGGCATGATTAACCAAAATGGCTTGTTTCATTCAACCTGATGTTTGGGTCAAGTTTACTGCTTTTTGTGGAAAGTGCCAAAATCAATCATCATGCATGTGGTGGTAAATCTGACCAGTCACTGTTTTCAGTGTGAATATGAATTCAGATATTTAATGACGGTTTCCGGAGACGCCTATACTTTCAGCCTTAATCTCTATTCGGGAGGGATGTGAGGAAACGATTGTCATAATGAAAAAAGTTGAAAGTACGTATTCGCAGTTTTTGGAGCTTCGTAGCACTGAACTCAAAAAACCGATTCTTAACTATGCTGGAATCACCATTGCATTCAGTTGAGTAGTATGCAATTTGACAACGCTGCTGTTGGTCCATTTAAATCCACGAAAAAGATCGAAGTATTGGGGTTCAATGAACACCTTCGCATTCGACCTTTTATAAGGGTTTAAATATACGTTCAGCTCGGAAAATTGTACTTTTCACCACCCATCTTTTAATGTTTTGTTTGTATTTGTTTGTTTTTTGTTTTTAGATAAATTACTTTGGCCGTTTTGGGTTGACATCAAACTAGTGAAACCTTTTGTGAAAAATAAGTAAGTAAAAATATGTCTACGCAAGTACTTTCTCTGTTGAAATGTTGGCAGTGGCGAAGCGTGCTCAAGACTTCCCGAGTATAATATTTCGTGGACTGAGCAACTGCGTATTATGGCTTGAATCATGACTAGTATAGAAAAACGTCTTCTTCTTATATTTCTGCTCTTAGCCAATCAGGTTGCGCTGTTGGTGTTTTGAAGCTGATGTTTTCATATGAAAGCCGTAGAATTGTCAAGTTCATTCTTTTCCGGGACCACCTTCATCTGGCAGCGTAGTATTTGGTCCATTTGAACCCCTAGAAAAGGTCAAATTCAATGGTTATTGTCGATCCCTAGACAGCTGTTTTTTTTTTTTTTTTTTTGCTCTTCATTGACTTTTTGGGTTTCCACGCTAGTATAACACCATGAAAACTTAATTGTGAGGAATTTGATCATGGTAAAATCGGATGTGATCAATTCACGGCGGTGCTCTAATTAGTATTCAGTAGAAAAGAAGATAAACTTTAAGGAATACCCCATAGACACTTTCTCACATTCGGTGGCGTCGCGTGCAATTTGGCAACAATGTATTCTATCCATTTAAACTCAAGTAAAAGATCGAATTCAGGGGGGGGGGGGGTTGCACAGTGCGACAGTTGCATTGTGTTGCCAGATGGCACGCGACGCCACTGCTCACATCAAACTTATCCTGAACGGGGGGAAGGGTCCTTTATTATTCTGGGGGAGACCCCCAGACCCCCTTTAGGGGGTTGGTTTTACAATAGGCTGGTTGCAGAATGTTTTTGCAAATTTTCATCAAAATTCAAACTGCTATATTTAAAATATTCAAATTTTTCCCTATATGTTTAGATACCCTTTTTACCCATGGTCCCATTGATTTTCGTGGAAGTCTTTTACGCTCCATAGCTTGCTTACAATTTGAAAATTCGAAAAAAAACAAACAAAAACCCTTTTGAGAATGTTAAAAGCAACTTCTCTGCAAAATTTGGATGCATATAAATCGTTGATTCAAAATATATGCTAGAATACAGACGTACAGACATATGCGCCATCGCAATACTTTCTCAATTTCTAACTTTGTTAGTTGCGAGAAAGTTAAAAGAGAACATAGGCGGAGCCAGCAATTCGGCAAGTGGGCATTCTTCCCATTTGAATGTATGAGAAACAGTCGATTAGAAACGGGGCCACGGCCCCCTCAAGAATCGATTGTTTCCCATACATTCAAATGAATAGAATACACTGTTGCCAAATTGCTGGCTCCGCCCATGAAAGAGAAGAAGGCAAGGACCGAATAATTTTTCCAGGTTTTTTCAAGAATCAACTCTCTAATCACAAGTAGCAAAAGTTTGCAAGAGCCACATTTTGTTCAATACTTTCGTAACTGAAAGTCTTGTAAACTTCACAGAAAAGCAGTGGCGAAGCGTGCGATTTGGCAACGTTCCTTTCTCCCCATTAAAACACATAAGAAAGGTCGAAATGCCTAATCATCGCCGATGACTGAAGCGTTCGACTTTTTTGGTGAATTTAAATGTAGAAAATACATTGTTGCAGAATTTCAGGCCTCTGCGGATAAGAAAGTACTAAACAGAATTCAGAATTTACTGTACCATTAAAGTTTGTCATAATTTCTTGTTTTTCAGGAAAGGCGAAGTGTTCGATCAGATTGGAAGGCCATTGAATCTTTACCCGGACGTAATGGTGATTTTGAAATCGCTATCAAAGAAAAATTACACTATGGCAGTAGCATCAAGGTCCTACGACGCAGAGAACACAAAAACATTATTGGAATTATTCGATATAGCTAAGTTCTTCGCACACGTTGTCGTTAGACCTTGCGACAAGATCCATCAAATGACCGAGTAAGTATCGACTGTTCTCTTGCATAATCATCATCAAAGGCGGATCCAGCAATCTGGCAACTGTGGATTATTCCCATTGAAATGCATGAAAAACAATCGATTAGTTAAAGGGTCATAGCCTCCTCAAGAATCGATTATTTCTCATACGTTCAAATGGGATGAATTCATAGTTGACAAATTGCTGAACCCGCCTATATGCGCGGATTACAGTCATAAAATAAACTGAATTGCTCAATAATGAAAAATATCATAATATAAGTGTCACAGGCAAATCCCAATCTTAGGCAAATCGCAATCGGCTTGCGATCTGCCTTCGCAAAGAGCAAGCCACTTATTTACTATCAGGAAAAATTTAGCTCAAGCGTAATGGTGATATACAAAATAATTATACCGAGATTTGATTTAGCTCATTCTAAACCTATAACACTGTGCAACAAAATTTGGGTATTGCTCTGTCCCCCTGACGAAACCTATTTTTCTCGATCCCATGGGTGTTAAAACGAAGGAAAATCGCCGTCAGAACCCCACATCTTGGGCGGGAGGGCTAAAAACCCGCCATTTTTGAATTTTCGCCAATTTTGCGTACCTTTGATCGATTTTTCCAATTTTTCGGTTCGAAAACCTATCAAGCAAAAAAATCTAATTAATGCATCTGAAAGAGCATTGAATTTGCTACAAATCCGTGTAATCAGATTCATTTTAACGTATTTTTTTCTTTGGAATAATTACGCATATTCCGAAAAATTACCCTCAAAAATTGCCCAAAAAAATCGACTTTTCCTCAGTTTTTCCCTTATATATTCAGATCCAGGGATTCAATGTCAAATCCGTTTTCATAGTCTTAAAGCGCATAAAATTTGCTACAAAATCACTGCAATAATCATCGTTTATTCAATTTTTTGGCGTCGTCAGGTGCCATGCAATGAGTGCTCAAAAATCGTCAATTTTTGCGATTTTTCTCCTCATATAGATTACCATTCAAACCCAAATCGCTCCTGGTCAACCCTATGAGAAGAATGCACCAATTTTTTTTGAAAATTGAGAATATGGCTGGTGGAACACAAGAATTGAACACCTCGAAGCCCTCTGCTTTCCGAAAACTCCAGATTTTTAGAGAAAATCATCTTTTTACATACTTCGAAAGAGCTTTCAATTTTCGCCTATTTTCTCTCGCTTTTTAATGCGGTGTTACCTACTACGCCCTAATGAGCAAAGTTTCGCAATGATTGTGCAGAGCTAGACTTCGAATTTTTTGCTTTCCTCAGTGAAACGCCGCATCTTAATGGTTTAAATTTGAAGGTTCAAGAAGGCATTTCATGTATTGGGTAATCCGGAGTTGTGTTAGCCTCAAGATTAGGTGGTGGAAAAGGGCTGTTTCGAAGGGGAAAAGAGCAAAATTGTTTCAACTCCCACAAGGAATGGGCTGAGAATAAACAATTTTCATTTTTTTCAGGGATGTTAGAGCTACGCGTAAGGAGTTTGAAAATGTTCATTTTTTGTTTTAGTCCCCCTAGCACCGGTGGGTGGGGGGGGGGGTCAATGGAAAAACAATTTTGGCCATAACTTTTAAAAGCTTCAAGGTAACAATTTTTGTTTTTGAAAAGAAAGGATCGTTGAAATACCTGTCTGTTGATGTATAACATGGGTAACAAATTGTAAATCCTCCGATTTTCATCAAGAAATTGCCTTTTCAAAATTTAGAAAATTTCAAAAATCTGATTTTTTACAATTCTCAATTCGGAGTGCATGGAGGAAAACCAAAATCGCCCAAAAGAAATCTCTCGTCTTCCCAGTTAAAACGAGTCCACGAGATCGATTTTGGGAAATCGTTCGTGTTCGAGTCATAAAATTTTAAAGTCAACCTCTATCTGCTAGGCAGCCATCTTGGATTCACCATTTTTTCAAACCTGACGGTGGAATTTAATTCTGCGACCTAAAAAGCCCGTAATTTCCAATTTTCATCGAATTTGGTTGACTCCATGCGGAGGAATTATTCTTTTCAGCTTCGTCGATACGGTAACGGATAACAACGTTACCGCTGAAAACGCAAGTATAGCAATTTCTGGTCTTTTGAAACTTTTTAACTGCCAAAGATGGCTGCCTAGCAGATAGAGGTAGACTTTAAAACTTTATGACTCGAACACGAACGATTTCCCGAAATCGATCTCGTGGACTCGTTTTAACTGGGAAGACGAGAGATTTCTTTTGGGCGATTTTGGTTTTCCTCCATGCACTCCGAATTGAGAATTGTAAAAAATCAGATTTTTGAAATTTTCTAAATTTTGAAAAGGCAATTTCTTGATGAAAATCGGAGGATTTACAATTTGTTACCCATGTTATACATCAACAGACAGGTATTTCAACGATCCTTTCTTTTCAAAAAACAAAAATTGTTACCTTGAAGCTTTTAAAAGTTATGGCCAAAAATTGTTTTTCCATTGACCCCCCCCCCCACCCACCGGTGCTAGGGGGACTAAAACAAAAAATGAACATTTTCAAACTCCTTACGCGTAGCTCTAACATCCCTGAAAAAAATGAAAATTGTTTATTCTCAGCCCATTCCTTGTGGGAGTTGAAACAATTTTGCTCTTTTCCCCTTCGAAACAGCCCTTTTCCACCACCTAATCTTGAGGCTAACACAACTCCGGATTACCCAATACATGAAATGCCTTCTTGAACCTTCAAATTTAAACCATTAAGATGCGGCGTTTCACTGAGGAAAGCAAAAAATTCGAAGTCTAGCTCTGCACAATCATTGCGAAACTTTGCTCATTAGGGCGTAGTAGGTAACACCGCATTAAAAAGCGAGAGAAAATAGGCGAAAATTGAAAGCTCTTTCGAAGTATGTAAAAAGATGATTTTCTCTAAAAATCTGGAGTTTTCGGAAAGCAGAGGGCTTCGAGGTGTTCAATTCTTGTGTTCCACCAGCCATATTCTCAATTTTCAAAAAAAATTGGTGCATTCTTCTCATAGGGTTGACCAGGAGCGATTTGGGTTTGAATGGTAATCTATATGAGGAGAAAAATCGCAAAAATTGACGATTTTTGAGCACTCATTGCATGGCACCTGACGACGCCAAAAAATTGAATAAACGATGATTATTGCAGTGATTTTGTAGCAAATTTTATGCGCTTTAAGACTATGAAAACGGATTTGACATTGAATCCCTGGATCTGAATATATAAGGGAAAAACTGAGGAAAAGTCGATTTTTTTGGGCAATTTTTGAGGGTAATTTTTCGGAATATGCGTAATTATTCCAAAGAAAAAAATACGTTAAAATGAATCTGATTACACGGATTTGTAGCAAATTCAATGCTCTTTCAGATGCATTAATTAGATTTTTTGCTTGATAGGTTTTCGAACCGAAAAATTGGAAAAATCGATCAAAGGTACGCAAAATTGGCGAAAATTCAAAAATGGCGGGTTTTTAGCCCTCCCGCCCAAGATGTGGGGTTCTGACGGCGATTTTCCTTCGTTTTAACACCCATGGGATCGAGAAAAATAGGTTTCGTCAGGGGGACAGATAGGCTGTTGCACAGTGTAATCTAACGATCGTACTGATATCCACAGATTAAGTTTTTCTCAACTGGTTCTCTTTTTTTTTATGAACTTATAAAGCGATTGAATGCGGTGTTCAAAAACACTTCATTTAAAACACCGTACATAGGTCAAGAACTGAGCAAAATAAAGCAAATCTGATGAAATCACTATTTTTGTCAGCGTATTAGCTTTCAAATGAGCTAAAGTAAATCTCGATACAATTATTTTGAAAGTCACCATTACACTTGATCTGATTTTTTTCTGATAGTATAAATAAGCGGCTTGCGATTTGCCTGCTACATATGCACACAAGACAGCTCTGAAAACTAAACCAGTTTTCTTTAGTTTTGCGCTTTGCCTCATTTCAACACTCCCCATGCACAGAGGTTTAGCCTTCGTAACTCCCTTTTTGAACTTTAACACAAAATTAAAGTTTATAATTTTTTTAACGTCAGTAACGTTAAGATGCTTTGTATATTCACTGCTCAAAGGGAGGAAAGGTTCTTGTTCGACTCCAAATTATATTTTCTGCTGTTGGAGCTAGTTTAAAAAAAAGAAACATGTCAAATCCAAAGGCTAAAGGTTGTAGATCTCTTAATTTGTCTGATGGTTTCAATTCTTTGTCAAATATAATTTTCGGCAAGGATGGTAATTTTTATTTCAAAATGATGAATTATTTTGAGTTCATTTATGCAGTATTCGTCTCAAAATTGTTGTCCACCAAATTATTATTAATTATTATATTTATTGGTCCAAATTTAATATTTTTATTGATAAATTTTTTTCCATTTGTACAAAACGTCCAATACGAATGTTTGTCCAATAACCTCCAAAAACTGTACATTTTCTTGAAAAGCGATTAAAGAATGCATGGTTTTATATTTTTAATTGAGTGCTGCATTTTCACTTGAACCAAAATTCTTAAAAATGTCGACATTTTCATCTTTCGATAGTTGATAGAAATCACCTTCTGGACAAAAATTATTAAAGTTAATTTTTGTTTTTTTTAGACCTGTTCTTTTTTTGGGACATCATTTCGTTCGGAAATTCTAAAAATTTTTGGACAACATGTATAAAAAGTCAATAAAATGTTGGATAAAATCACATCGGACGAACTGTCCTGAGACCCTCTGCACTTTTTTGGATGAGTGTAATTCGATTTCTCATATAAAGCAAACAGGTTGACTCATATCTATAACTTATGTTTTTCTTTTTTTTCCAGGTTAAGGGAAGTAACTCACGTTGAGTTCGAGGATATGTTGAACTTTGATGGCGAGGCAAAGAACATTGAACTCACAGAAAATAGCGGAATCCCATCGATCTTGTGTCGATTTGGATTGGACTTGGCGTCGCTGGACGTGGGACTGAAAAAATTCGCCGTAAAAAAGAGGCGCGATCTAGATGAGTTGGTCCTGTAAGGTTACCGAGACTTCAGGGGATGAACCAAAGATAACATATAACTCTAGTCGTAACCTTTGACACGGTTGTGATGTGAGACGAAAGTAGTGCTCCCAGTCTTACGGAATGGGGCTCTTTCAAACTTTTGCTATAAGCAAATGAACAGTCATGCAGTAAAAATCAGCAAAAATCACGAATATCACACTTTAAAACTCTAAAATTTAGTAATAAGCTCATAAAGCTGCTACACGGAAAAAAAAGATTGGTGAAAATAACCATACGGATAACTGATTTTGGCACCTGCTAGATGTTATGGTAAACTTGACCAGAAGTATGGTACATTTACCGATACTTTGAGTAAATTCGACTTGCAATCGGGTAACATCACCTAGTACCTAGTCAAAACATAGTATACTTCTGGTTAACATTACCATAACATCTAGCAGGTGCCAAAATCAGGTATCCGTATGGTTACTTTCACTAATCTTTTTTTTCCGAGTATGGACGGTTTTAGTGCGAAGTCAGCGTTAACCAACAACCACAACAATGCACTTATCGGTCGCAATCGGTTGTGATAAAACTCGCGTAGCGTTCCAAACTATCTCACTCACTCTTCCGTGACCCCCGCATGTATATCCATCTCTTTCTAGTATCGAAATTCATGTACAGGGCCTTGTTTTACGACATATTATTATCAAAATCGCATTAAAATGCCTCGAGAAATTCATTTCTGCCATACAATTTCACAAAATAAGTCTCTATATACGATTTTTGAAATTAGAGGTCAATACATAGGGGTCACGTGAGAGCGAGAGAGACAAACTGGCTTTGTTTGGAACGCTCATCACCGGCAGTCGCCATTACTAAAACCCCCTATAACGGCAAGATTGTAATGGCGGTTCACCGCAGGTATCACGGCAGATTGCTGTATAAGTTGTCACTTTCTCTACGGAAACACAGAGTAATGTCTCAATTTATATAGATAGGGACCTCCCATGATACCTGCGTCTCTCTGCCACTAAGCCCGATTCTGAGAGTAAATTTTGTGATTTTTTAGTGTACACATTGCCATTTTTACAGGTTTTTGTGAAAGAATCAACTCTTCAATCACGAGTAGCAAAAGTTTGCAAAAGCCTCATTGTTGGGGAATGCTTATTTTCAACGACGATTCAAGCAATGAACGAAATTATTTCAGACACAGCGGCTTCCTTTAACCCATATATGCCCAGTAGGTCGTTAGCGACCCACTTGTGTTAATTTTGAACCAAATGTCAGTCAAATTGGACCAATCGCACTAAAAAACCAATTTTGGGAGTTTTTAGCTCGTAAAATTTAGCTGTCCCAAAAAATTTCTGTGTTTTTAATTTTTTCGTGTTTTCAGTTCTCAAATTGTGTTTCTTGAGAAAAACACCTAAATTAACGTATTTATTCCAAATAATAATTCTGGGCTTATTTGGGTTTTATAAAGTCTTCTATTTTTGTTTACCAATGTAATCTTTTTTTGCACCGACAGAATCATCGTTGAACATATGAGGATTCCCTAAAAATACGTTGAGAGACAATAGCACCTATGGAAGCAGGCTCTTATATAAGATATCACCATTCATACAGAAAAGAGAACAAAACATATCTCAAAATCAAAATGCAAAGATAACATTTTTTTTTTCCCCACCAAATTTTATGGAGAACAGTGGAGGTCACGTGATGGCTCTCCTCTGTATACCATGTGGTGCCTATCGGTTGTTTTTTTCACGGTAACCCTCTCAGAACCTTACCTCGCCAAATCATTGCAAGCTCGCCACGAGCGGATCCAGGAAATTATCGATCCTTCTCTCTCTTTTCCCATAAGAACGCATGTGTTAGAAAAGGATAGAAGAAAAAATAAAAACCGCGTGACTGCCCCTATAATCTGTCTTTTCTAACAAGAACGCTCTATAATGGGAGAATAAAGGAAGAAAGAAAAATTCCTGGATCCACCATCAATGAAGTGAAGCTCGCTTATGTAAAAATGACCATCTGTGGCTCACCGTGGGTGGATATCATAGAAACGTCCTCATTTCACCAATCTTAGTTTTGTTTGTCATGGGAATTTTAAAGCTTTGTGTTATGGCTAGAGTCTCTGTAATCTTTGCTATAGTACGGATCTGACTAATGACGAACTTTTAAAATTAAGATTGTCTCATGTTCACGTCCATAGTGATCCGTCGTGCCTTCAAAATGCAATTATAAAGACATAAAATTAGTTATTCAAGACGACAAATTTCGACTTATTTAATTATTGTAGAACCCTCTCTGAAGCACTATGACTTAGCAGTTAGCGCATAATTCAAAGGAAACAGCCTGAGTTTGACACTGTGCAGTGAAATGGATTAGCGTTAATATACCGTTTTAGCGAGGAGTTCTAAAATTGACCACCCTGATAAGACATCCTGTTTTGAAAATGTTTTCAAGATGTTTTGGTGAAAAAAAAAATCATTTTAAAAATGACTCACCAAAACGTTTTAAAGTAACGCACCATTACACCACCATTTACATGTTTCAGATAAGTTTGGAGAATTTGTTGACAAACCTTTGGAGTCACACATTTTTTTTGATTCTTGCGTTCAAAACGCTTACAATTAATGTACATGTTTCTAATAAACGCATTTTCACAGTTTTCCAAACAATTTATAAGAAATTTTCTCTGCACGTTGTCAGACTTTCTATTAGTTGGCTGCCATTAATATATCGAAAGTCTTAGAAAACTATAATTTAAACAATAATCTGAATAGTAATTTTATTAAATTTGATCGATCGATCAAAATTTCGCTTTGATGGTACATTTTGATTCAAAATTTATCAAAATTGTAATCCTAATCTTAAGTTTTCTTCGCTTTTAGACATAGTTTGTTAAGTTGGGACGTTCAAAGAAATAAAGTAGTTTTATGATAAAATGTCAACACGTCTTCAAATTACATTTTATCCAAAGCCGAGGGCTCAAGATTCAAACCATTTACTAAAACTTTCGTTTGAATTCACTTCGAGCCGCACTTCCAAACGAGATTGATTTAACCACTTCGTAAGGTGATATGGTGATATACAATTGAGCAGTTTCTAGGGTCTAAAATGATGTTGTTTTTATAAAGAACATGAAAGTACTTGATGAGCTGAGAGAAAATGATTTTGCTTTCTAATTAAGTCCCACTGTTCCGGAGATACGATGTTTGCCCGAAATTCATTGATTTAAACGGGAATTCCGCCTTGTGACGTCACTACGCAAACGATTTTTTACAACTTTATCACCTGTGTATCTCCAAAACTAGGACACTTCGGAAAAAATTGAAGGCACAATTAATTGTTCTCAGCTCATCAAGTACTATCATTTCATTTATATATGTTAGAGTCCAAACCCGAAAACCGGTAAAACGCGATTTAACGGAAAAAACCCGTTTAGTCGAAAAAAGTTAGTCAATACCCGAAATGATGTTTCGTTTCGGGTTCTTACGAATAATTTTAGTCAAAACTAGTTCCAACATCGGGCCATCGGTAAAAACCCGAAAGTGGAAGTCGGAAAACTATGAATGAAATTTGGAAGTGCAAAGCTTTACCTTTACGTCCATGTTGATGGGGTAGCTTTTGATTGGTGAGTGATGATGATTGGGTGACAAAATGGGGGTTCCAGTTGACTACTTTCGATGTGTAGCAATAAAGGTGAAGTTAAAACTTGAGTAGTTTAGGAGGTGTTTAAGCTGTATGGCGCCCTGCGCCCCCCCCCCCCCCCCACGTCACGCACAATTGAACGAAAGTATTTATTTATTACAACAGAATGAGCTGTCATGGCACTTCGAGTTACATAAAATATAGGTACCTTTCTTCTTGCACTGGCACCGGTTTGTGGAGCAACTTTTTTTACATACTGTAAAACGGGGTAACTTGGGACTGGGGTCAAACTTGGGACAGCCTGCTGGTAGTTTCAGGTTATCACAGCAGTGCTTCCAGCAGGCTGTCCCAAGTTTGACCCCAGTCCCAAGTTTGACCCCAGTCCCAAGTTACCCCGTTTTACAGCAGGTAATTTGATGTTTAAAAAGAGCCTTTCATAAGTGCCGAACCAAGAGAAAAAGATAACCCTGCGAAGTTGCTCCTCAAACTGGTGCCAGTGCAAGAAGAAAGGTACCTGTATTTTATGTGACTCAAAGTGCCATGACAGCTCATCGTGTTGCAATAAATAAATACTTTCGTTCAATAGTACGTGACGTAGGGGGCGCTATACACTCCATAAATACTCCAATTTTAACCGTATCAATTATTTGTGCGTGACGTGGGGGGGGGGGGGGGGGGGCTCTATACACCTCCTAAACTACTCAAGTTTTAATTTCACCTTTATTGCTACACATCGAAAGTAGTCAACTGGAACCCCCATTTTGTCATCCAATCATCATCACTCACCAATCAGAAGCTACCCCATCAACATGGACGTAAAGGTAAAGCTTTGCACTTCCAAATTTTATTCATAGTTTTCCGACTTCCACTTTCGGGTTTTTACCGATGGCCCGATGTTGGAACTAGTTTTGACTAAAACTAGCCGTAAAAAACCGGAAATTAAACAAAGTTTAAGTCATTTCGGGTTTTTTCGAACGCACACAGTCAAAACTAGTTTGAACTAGTTTATTCACGTTTTAACGGTTTTCGGGTTTGGACTCCAACATATATATATAAAAAAAAAACAAAAAAAACAAAAAAAAACAAACAAAAAAAACAAAAAAAAAAACAAACAAAAAAACATTATTAAGGCTTTTTCCCAGATTTTTGGGTAGTGGAGTCGTGCATTATTGGGGGTAGGTACCCTCCCCCTTCCCTCCAAAGTCACCCATGATGTTTCGTTTTTAGTGTTTTTTTTGTTTTTTTTTTTTGTTTTTTGTTTTTTTTCTGAATACACACTGAAAAAAAAAAAAATCGATAGTCATAATACCAGATTCTAGTCATATTACCAGAAGCACAACAATACATGAATTACATAAAGTCAAGTACTTACCAAACAATTTGGGTGTTGAAACCAGAATATCGTCATAAAACTAGACGGTATTAAGGAAATTTCCAAGATTTTTGGATTAATGAGTTTGTGTATTATTAGAGGGGGACCTGGCTCCATGATGATTCTTTTTTTCAAAAATGAGTATTTTTTGTGCGAACAGTCAATTTTTTGTTCTTTGTGGTCTAAAAAATTGACCCATAACAAGCATTTTGAAAAAAATTGACTCTAAATGGACCCTCAACGGCAAAAAGGGCGTAAGTACCAAGTATAAATTTTTGGGTGTTTAAATAGTCAATTATGGTGTAAAATAGCCACTTTCGGCCCTTATTTATGGGTCAATTTTTTAGACCACAAAGAACAAAAAATCGACCGTTCGCACAAAAAATACTCATTTTTGAAAAATAAGAATCACCCTAACCGGCTCCCCCCCCCCCTAAAATACCAATGATGATTCATTTCTATGTCCTATCATTGTTTTAAAAAAAGTTAGCTAACTTACCAAAGTGCGGCGTGCCTAAATTGTGAATCATGACCTCGCGGCTGATTTAATAAAAAGAAGAGCGAGACCCAAACTTTAGCCAACGCTTTCTCCAGACATTTCTGTCTCCCCTAATTCTATCATCTTTCGTGAAGCCACCGCGTCGTCGTCCCCAACAATATACTCCCACCCCCTCTCCCTTCTTTCACATCGTCTTTTACTTAAATATAATGTACATATTTCTTCATATATTCACTTTTTTTTCTCTTCTCACCACAGAGTTCTCTTCCTTTTTATCACTTTGCTTTTCCTGTCCGACATCACCAACCACCTACCCCCACTCCTACGCCGCCGTCCGTTGACGATGACTGTTATCTACGATGGTTGCCGGATGAAATAAAAAAAAAAAAAAAAAAAAAAAAAAAAAAAAAAAAAAAAAAAAAACACGCTTAATTTACATTAAAATAAAAAAAAAGTAAACGAATTTTATCTCATCCCTTCTCTGCATGATTTTTTTTTTTTCTCAAGCAATTGTGGATTTTCAATTTACTAGGTGGTCAAATACATGGGAAATATAGTGAAAAAAAAAATTTGACAGTTTTTCGGTCAAAATAATCTTTTTTCTATTTTTTACTCGTTTTTTTACACTTGATATAACACCATAACAAATGGCGGGGATTTTTATTTTTTTAAATTTAATTTTTTTTTGTTTGTTTATTTTTTACTTTAATTGGATTTTTCAAAAAGCCAATTCTGAAAACTTTATACAAATAATTAAACTGTGGTTAATTTAGATACGGGGTCAAATTTTTCCCCTGACATGATTCCGATTACGAACCCTTCACTGCATGTTTTCTTTTAGCCAACATTTTGTTTTTTGATTTTTGTTTTTTGTTTTTTGTTTTATTTTGGTGAGTTCAAAACACATCTTCTCCCTCCTTGACACACCATGCGTCGAAGTCATATCTCAAAACCTGTATTTTATATGAGCGTTTAAGCAATTTGTTCCTTGAGAGGAACCCCATGCAGTGAAGGGTTATAATAGGTCTATTGCTCTTTTTTTGCTGTAGAGCCAGAAATTATTAATTCTTCAGTGAAATGTCACGCCAATAGACGGTTTTAGTGATGACGTCACCCGGTGAAGAGCGTTTCTAACAAAAACAAATTGTCTCTCTCTTTCTCACGTAACCCTCATGTACTGCTTTCTCACTTTCATTGCAAAAAACGTACGTATAGAGTCATCTTTTGTGAAATTTTATGGCACAAATTAGTGAATTTCTCGAGGCATTTTAATGCGATTTTGATGGAGTGGAACAAGGTGGCCCTGTATACGAATTTCGAAACTAGAAAGAGGTGGGTAGGTATACATAGGGATCACGGGAGAGTGAGTGAGATAGTTTGGAACGCCACGCGAGTTTTGTCACAACCAATTGCGACTGATGAATGCATTGTTGTGATTGTTGGATAACCGTTGACTTCGCAAAAAAACCAGCTTGTTTTCTGGCTTGTCAAAATATATATGTTCATCTCGTCGGCGTCGGTTCAGCCCATCCATCCTCAAAAAAGTAGGAGAGGGGTAAAAATCAGCCCTCCTATATTACGCCACGTATGCCCACTTTTCCTACACTTTTTCAAGTTATAAATTTGCTGAACAAAAAATTAACTTCTCCATACGAATCGATAAAGTATCATACAAAACGAACTGTGGTTACTCTCTTGAGTCTCTATGTATGAAATGGTCAAGACACGTGAACAGAAGTGAAGTAGAAGAAGGGGTCTGAGGAGCCTGGAGGCGCTCCTCTTGTTTACATTTTTATCCAACGATCTTCCCGCCAAAGATTACTTATACATGTATTTGTGTGTAAGTAATCTTTGTTGGGTCAACCTAACCTCCAATACTCGTTCGCTTCACTCAATGAGCTATAAATTTAGAGTGGCAGCGGGCTGGTCCACCTTGTGCCACACAGGGTAGAAGGAATCCCGGGAAAAAGCTGAATTGGGACGACAGATTCCAAGGTTTGAGGTTAAATTTTGTAGGTCGTTCGGAATTTGGCGGGAATTTGGACGGCAGATTCCAAGGTTTGAGGTTAGATTTTGTAGGTCGTTTCCGGCGATGCCCGAGTTTGTCCACGAAACGACCGGAAACAACTTACAAAACTTAACCTCAAAATCGATTTTTACGGCAAGGTGGCGCATGGCGGCGCCGTAGGTGACAACAATGAACCAGCGGAACGTTCCTTGATGTGCCACTCTAAAGTTATAGCTCATTGGCTTCACTACCTGTTTTAATTTACAGTAAAGAGTAATAAGTGAATTTTATTATTTCCTGAAGTCTGAACACACTTTCATCAATTTCTATCTCAAATTTCATCAGTACAAGCTAAAAATTGCTGAAAGTTTCCCAAAAGCTGGGCTGCAGTGAAGGTGGTTCCATGAAGATGTAAACAAGAAGCGCGCCTCTAGGCTTCATAGACCCCTTCTTCTTCTTCTTCTTCTTCTTCTTCTTCTTCTTCTTCTTCTTCTTCTTCTTCTTCTTCTCCTTCTTCTCCTTCTTCTTCTTCTTCTTCTTCTTCTCCTTCTTCTCCTTCTTCTTCTTCTTCTTCTTCTTCTTCTTCTTCTTCTTCTTCTTCTTCTTCTTCTTCTTCTTCTTCTTCTTCTTCTTCTTCTTCTTCTTCTTCTTCTTCTTCTTCTTCTTCTTCTTCTTCTTCTTCTTCTTCTTCTTCTTCTTCTTTCTTCTTCTTCTTCTTCTTCTTCTTTTCTTCTTCTTCTTCTTCTTCTTCTTCTTCTTCTTCTTCTTCTTCTTCTTCTTCTTCTTCTTCTTCTTCTTTCTTCTTCTTCTTTTCTTCTTCTTCTTCTTCTTCTCTTCTTCTTCTTCTTCTTCTTCTTCTTCTTCTTCTTTTCTTCTTCTTCTTCTTCTTCTTCTTCTTCTTCTTCTTCTTCTTCTTCTTCTTCTTCTTCTTCTTCTTCTTCTTCTTCTTCTTCTTCTTCTTCTTCTTCTTCTTCTTCTTCTTCTTCTTCTTCTTCTTCTTCTTCTTCTTCAGTTTTCAGCAACTAATCAGAAATGGAACCTCGTATGGCGAGACTTTCATACAGGTGACTCTAGAGATCGAATAAAAAATAAATTAAAAGAACAGCAGAATTTACGAAGCAATCTGACAACTCCGATTTCCCTCCGTTGATATTTTAATAAAGAATATGTCTTGAGCCTTTGCAAAGCCACTTTGTTTCATATTTGAAAATTATTTATCACCCTCCCTCCTATATCTGTATATATAGTCTCGACAACATCCCTCGCTCATCTCATTCTTTTAAAGTTCTTAAACGACATGCATCTTGTCAGAGCAGGGTCGACGCCAACAACGGCCGTGGCTGTGAACACGGAACGATCGAATGTCGCGTTGCGTTGGAGAGAAAGAGATGGGTAGACATGATCCAATTTGAATGCATGCATAAGAAAAGGACAGGGAGAGAAAGAGAGATAGAGAGTGGAGGATGGGGCTACAGTCAAATGATAGTTCCTTATATTCTTATGTTCGTTTATATTACCTGATGATAAGTCGATGTTTTTACAAAAGAGGCGTAACTCAATTGAACTTTATACGAAATCTCCCAACTTTAGTACAACTTTGATGTGTGGTGAATTAACCAACCAGCCAGCGGGATGATCATTTACTTCATCGTTAAACCGATCGTTAAGACTGTGTATGAGTGATTCTATTGGTCGAATATTGTAAAACTTCGACGTTGCTATGGTAACCATCGTTATAGTGTCCGTTTTTTAAAGGTAACTCATGAATAGCCTTTATAAAACGAGACTCTTAACAATGGTTACCATAGCAACAGCCAAGTTTTACAATTTTCGACCAATAGCATCACTCATACACAGTCTCAACGATCGGTTAAACGATAAAGTAAATGATCGGCCCGCAGACTTCATGAAATTCTTGTGACCTTGTGTGAGAGATATTTCTGATTGCACACAAAATAATCAGATAAATCAACGAAATTTACCTTTTTGCTTTTCCTTAAGAAAAGAAACAATTGAAACGTTGTATTGAGCTATGTCTCTTCGTAAAAACGCAACAACGATATGCTTATTGCTTAACTGGACAGGGATACGGAAAGAAAGAGGAGAATTTCCTGGACCGGTCTGCATCGGACACGTCTTCCCATTCCCAGATTCATAAATAAATAGATTTAAAAAATAGACATAAAAAAAAAAACAAAACAAAAACAAAAACAAAAAAACACAAAAAACACAAAAAACAAAAAACAAAAAAACCAAATTTTAATTCTCATTCATGTCATTACCTCCATCGATGTAAATCTCAGCAGATAAAACTCTCGGTTGGGAAAAGACCAGCAAGCAATAGCAATGAAGGCGGAGCAACATTTCGTACCTGAATACAGTGCTTCTTGCGTCATTTTGAATTGAAGGCGCTCGACATTTCAAACGACGACATTGAAGTTGCATGGAACCAACGCAAAATATAACTTTTTAAAGAGGTGATGCTTTGTCAAGAGTCTTCCCATCCCAAAGTGAGGCAAGCATGGCTGTAAGGTTTGTCCCTATTTAGCTATTTTATTTTGTGACCTTTTAATATCAAAAATTTTAATGATTTTTAATGGAAATTGTCCACTTATTGTTAACCGAAAGTGCAAGTGTTTTAGAGTGGATATTTATACACAGAACTTTCATACAACTATCGAGGCAGGATAGTGTTGCTTGTTTCTGTTATATGCCAGTTTCATTTATGGTGCAAATCCTTTCAAAAGAAATAGAATAAAGCCAACTTCTGCGTCCACATAGCTACTTCAAAACACTTGCGCTTTCATTTCGATAAATTTCAAATGGATTTGTCACCTCTTTTAGTTTGAGGTTTTCAAGGAGACAAAAGGAAAAAAAAAACCGACCCAGTTTTAAAAATGTCTTTATGAGATGTCCATCATGACTGCGAATAGTCCAGCAACCGATAGGGCGACTAATACATCAGAATAATAACGCAGAATTTAAATTGGAGCAACCGCAGGGCTGCCGTTTTGCGTATAATCAATGCTATTTTTCTATTCACCGATGATTCCACCGGTTGAGAAAAGATACACATTTCAGTTCAGTGTATGACTATGTAATGCACGAAAATACTCTGATCTGCAATCTCTCCTTAATCGGTGGAAACTCCGTTACTTAATTAAAATATCCTCAAGTTTTTTAAAGTCATCGACGACTCAACTGGTTAAGAAAAGATTACAGATGCGAGTATTTTAGTTCATTACAGTAATACACTGAACTGGACTGTGTAATCTTTTCTCAACCGGTGAAATCATCGGTGAATAGAAAAATAGCATTGATTATACGCAAAACGGCAGCCCTGAGCAACCGTATTTGGTAGAATAAGATGAAAGAGAATGAGTAAATTAGAATAAAATGTCATTAATAGTACACGAATTATCTGCAACTCTGTGTTGAATCATCTGAAATTTAAAAATTGCCATGGGTGACCACCTCTCAAGAAAAATATTTTTCTAATTCTAACTTATCAATCACATTTCATTTTTTTTTTATTTCATCTCATCTTTAATTTCTTTTTTTTTTTAAGTGTTTTTTAATCCCAAGTAAACATTTTTTTTACAAGAGTCTTTTTTTTTAAAAGGGTTGTGATTAAAAGCAAATCGACTGCCCCAGTTTCTTTCTCGCTGCTTTTTTCTCCCTTATTTATTGGGGTTGATTCATCCCTTCCTCCTCTGAGCCTCGAGGTCTTTAAAACTGCAACCCTTTCTTCTTGTGGTCTTAAGTCATCATCTTTTTGTCAATACAGCTCCTTTTTATCTTAGTTTGGAACCAATTAGCGAATTTGAAATATGCTCCCCAGCTCACCCCCTATCATTTTTTACGCCCCCTTTTTTTTTTAACAAATTAACTTTTTCAACCCTTCAACCTATAAAACTACTCAAGCTTGATCGGTGATCAGGATCACTCAGCTCTCTTTTTATTTCTTACAACTTCCTTTTTCACGGGGAATCTTTATCTTTTCCGCCCCCTTTTCCTAGAACGAACCTACTCACCTCACTGGCGCAACCAAGAGCTCTTCTATCTCTCTCTCGTCTCTCATTTGAATGTATAAGTAGGAAAAGGACAGAAAGATGGGGTTTTATCCCCTTGTCCATCCTTCTCTAACATGCGTTTTTTAATGGAGAAAATAGAGAGATGAAGAAACTCTCGTTGCACTGGCGCAACCAGGATCTCTTCCATCTTTCTCGTTTCCCATTTGAATGTACAAGTAGAAAAGGGCCGAAAGAGGGGGTTTTATCCCCTTGTCCATCCTAGTCTAACATACTATTCTTATTGGAGAAAAGAGAGAGAGATGAAGGAACTCTCGTTGCACTGGCGAAACCAGGATCTCTTCCATCTCTCTCGTTTCCCATTTGAAGTTAAGTAGGAAAAGGACAGAAAGAGGGGGTTTTATCCCCTTGTCCATCCTAGTCTAACATACTATTCTTATTGGAAAAAAAGAGAGAGGGATGAAGGAACTCTCGTTGCACTGGCGCAACCAGGATCTTTTCCATCTCTCTAATATCCCATTTGAATGTATAAGTAGGAAAAGGACAGTAAGAGGGGGTTTTATCCCCTTGCCCCCCTAGTTTAACATACTATTCTTTTTGGGAGAAAAGACAGAGAGATGAGGGAACTCTCGTTGCACTGGCGCAACCAGGATCTCTCCCATCTCTCTCGTTTCCCATTTGAATGTATAAGTAGGAAAAGGACAGAAAGAGGGGGCTTTTTTCCCCTTGTCCATCCTTTTTTAAAAACGTTTTTTAAGGGAAAAAAGAGAGAGATAAAAAAAACCTCGTTGCGTACTGACTCACCTCCTGCTTTTTTTGATTCAGTTCAGAATGGAGGGGTGTTTCCTCTATCTAGCTATCACTATCATGTTAAAATATAATTTGGGGGAGACCCTCAGACTTCCCTTAATGGGTTAATTTTACAGTAGGCTGATTGCAAGTTTTCATCAAAAATTTAAAAAGCCACCTTTGAAATATTCCAATTTTTCCGTATGCATATTCACCAGGGCGTAGCGTGCAATTTTGTAAAGTTGTAATGTGTTTCTTTAAAACCCCTTAAAAAAATCGAGCAATTTGGGGGTTCGGTGAAAACCTTCGCATCCGACCTTTACAAAAAGGGGTTTTAAAAGAACATAGTACGACGTTGCCAAATCGCACGCAACGCTACTGATGTTCAACCATTTTACACTTTTTTTCCCATTGATTTTAAAAACAAATGTTTTTGAGATGGGAAAACGCATCAGCGAGTTAGAGGCAGCTCGAGTGGCATACCCGACAAGTATAACAATGACAAAAATCGGTCGTGATGCTCTCGAACGCTGTTCTCACTACGTTTTCTGTTGCACTGCCGACTTGAACACTCTCACCCCCCCTTTAGTAAAAACCAAACACTTTCACTTTCACTTTTCACTAAACTTTTCACTTTTACATTCATATTTTTTAATATGATTTTTTTCTTTTCCCATTGGCTTTTTTGCCTAGCTGATGGAGTTTGCCCAATCAAAAGCATTTTTTTATATACCATGTGGCCAAAGTATGTTATTTTTTGCTTTTGGTTCCAATGGAAACTTTTACTCTCCTAACTTGCTTAAAATTTTAAAATTTTTAAAAAAACCCAAAAAACAACCCCCTCTGGGGAATGTTAAAAGCAAATTTTCTGCAAAATTTTCATGCATATGGAGCATTGGTTAATTCAAAATTTTTGGCTAAAGAAAATACACTCGCCATCGCAATATTTTCTCAATTTCAAACCCTTTTTGAATATGAAAAAGGGGGGAAAAAAAAATTTCCTTTCATTTATAAATTTCCCGTCGAGTGATTTTATTTGGTCACTGCGGGTTCTTTTTCCCACGTCAGTGTCATAGCAAAAGTTGCAACCAGACCCTTTATTTTCCTCTTGTACCAAGTCCCCCGGTTTTGCATCTGGCAACATTGTTGAGGGGCCACCCCCCGCCCCACCACTCCCCCACTCAACTCACCAACCGCACTGCAGCGTTGCCGATTTACAGAATGTGTTCCTGGCTACTTACTACATACATATGTGTCGTGTCTATGTGAGCATTCATGCTTGTGTGAGCGTTCAACGCGCGTTTGTACCAGTGGTGTGTGAGTGTGTGAGTGCGAATGTGTGGCCACAACTATTCTACCTTTTTCGTTGTAACGGTGAATGAGTGATTCCGTCGGGATCAAGATCTGATCCTATCCGATCGGATCTGAGAGAAAGATCTCTGGCGACCCGAAACCCGATTCGCAGATTCGATTAATCGATCGATTTCGACGCCGCGATACGTCGCGGTATGTGGCAGCGCGACGCGTTGGCTTAGACTACGCAATTCAGCGATGCCGGATTTACGGTTTCATATGCGTCAAAATTCCGTCTAGAAACTATTGGAAATATACGCACTTTTAAAAAGAGTGTCCCAAAAGCACAGAATAAAACAATCAGAACGGAAACTCTGTTGGATTTTTAAGCAAATTCATTTCGCGTCCGCCATGTTGGGATAAGGGATGTTTACATTGGATTCGCGCGCAAAAAAAAAAAAGATAGGACATGATCCGCAAAATTTTCTTTCGGAAATGCCATTACAATAAAAGTGAGGCTGAACACTTAAGATTTCTTTCCAGAATTTACAGAAATAAATGAGTTTCAACACAAATCCACACGTCCGCCATGTGGGATATAGGCCCACAGCGTTGCCTATTGGTGCCTTTAAAATTTCCAAACTTGTTTCCCATTGGCTCTTATGGGAGTTTCCGTTCTGATTGTATTATTCTGTGCCAAAAGTACTGCACACTTTTGTCTGGGGGGCGAACGGAAGTCGATATCAAAAAAACGGTTTACAAGAGGCTACTGTCCCGGTAATTAACTACAAATCAAAACCAAATGGGTCTGTTGCAAACTTTTGCTGCAACAAATAAGAGTGTTTAATCTAATGTAAAATCGCCTGAAAAGTCCTTTGGTGACACCAGAAAGTCATAAAATGCAGTAATAAACTCACAAGAGGCGTTTAATGACATCCAAGATGGCGTATAAATATCGAGCAATCTGTATGCATGCACCGTGAACATCCAAGGATGGCCAACTTTGATAACTTAACCTCACTGGAGGTACAGGCTAAGTGTTTGTTTACGTTGTGATTGATTGTGATCGATATTGTGAGGTTGGCTATCCTTGGATGTTCACGGTGCATGCATACAGATTTCTCGATATTTATCCGCTATTTTGGATTTCAATAAACCTCTTGTGAATTTATTATTGCATTTTATGACTTTCTGATGCCACCAATGGACTTTCCAGGCGATTTTACATTAGATTATCCACTCCTAATCGTTGTAGCAAAAGTTTGCAGCACACCCATTGCGCTCGGTAAGTTAAATATTCAATGATCGTTACAGCGTTTAGAAAATGACATGTTTAGCTGACCCCTTCAGGATTTTTAGCATGCACTCCCCCCCCCCCCCTAGACAAAAAAGGGGGGAGTAAAGAAATCAAGTGGTTTTATATTTTACCAAAATATCTTACCAAGACTGACAAAAATTATACTGTTCTTCATCGGGCAAATGTTGGGCAGCCAATTTGTTCTCTTCTCTTCTTGCCTTTATTCTCTTGAGAACTTTCGATTTATTTTTAATCTCTTTTTTTTCTTGAAAAAAAGAAATGATAAAAATCCTGGAGGGGTCAGCTCGACATTATGAATGTGTCATATCGCTGTAGCTAAAGTACGCAATACAGCAGATCCATTAGGGCAATTTGGCAACAATGACAAATTTTTTTCTCTCTTTCTGCTCTCAGTCACGGCCGTCGATCAATATACATTTATGAGTGGCCAAAATTGGTTTCTCGGGCGGTCACCATTCGTTCGTCACGAGTCACGATTTACCTTCAAATTTCAGCATGCACATTCTCCCCTCCCCCCCCCCCTCCCCCTCCCCCCCCCTACAGACCTGTCACCCCTGCCACCCATACCTTTATAGTTCCTCATGTATTACAAACTCTCGTTATTGTTTTAAGGTTCTTATTCATATTCTCCTTCTTCAAGTTCAAGAGGTCGAAAGTCCTTCAAAGATTTCTTGAAAATTGATTGGTTGGTTTGAGAATGACGTTTACATATGAACAAATACTGAACTTTAAATAAGACTATACAGAGGAGCTTGAACTCACAGTTTTTGTTTTTTTTTTTCGTTTTCTTTATTACTTTACTTATTTTATTTCCATTTACATTTTTTTTAATTTTGTTCCAAAATGGACCTTTTTTATTCTCCTGAGTGGAACAAAAGACAAACCAGCCACGACTTGACACAAATACAACAAACTGAAGAAAACAAGTCCAATAATCATCAGTGGCAGTTTGTGTTTACCTCCGTGCTGTGTTAATTTAATAACTATTTTAAATGGCAAAACTAATAGTTTTTAAGTTTTTTTTTCCATACTTTTAACCCTTTATGGCATAGTGTTACCTCCAGGTAACAACGAAAATACATGTTATGTTATGAAAATTCAAATAAATCGTTTCGCATACCAAAACTCTTAGAAAATTAATCCCAAGAAATTCTTCTTTGCTTAGTTATTATCATTATAAATGATGAACAGAAATTATGATAGGTCCGGTGCTCATTTGCGTCAGAAACATTAATTCTTGCGAAAAAGAGTTGATTTTTTTTTAATTCTTTAGCAAATAGTTGAATTTAGTACTTTTTTTTTTTTTTTTTTTTTTTTTTTTTAATTGATTAAATAGTGGCCAGTGTAGGTAACTTCCGCGAGACAATGGACATCAAACACCGCGCGAGTATATGGATCGCGGATTAAAGTTAGACCCAGGCAAGTATAGCACGGCGATATAAACTGCACCGTTCGACTTCATTATAATCACCATTATTCATCACCCATCAAGAGCCGCAAGAGTGCCTGCACGCGTGCAAATCGCGGTGCGCGCAGCCACGCTTTTTCATACTCTTTCTTTTTTTGAACGGGGAGTAGTCGGGGACACACAACATGTCCGCGGCGATGTTTTGTGATAAGGCACCGGCCAACTTTAAGGTTCAGACTTCGGAGGACGAGGGGCAGACCGATCCACCGACCGGGACCTGACGACCCGACCCCGACTTCGCGAGACCGCCACGAGACGCCCCGAAGAGACAAGACATGGACGGCACACATTAGACTGAGATCGGAAAAAAAAGTGGTAACAAATCAGTAAAAAAAAAAAAAAAAAAAAAAAAAAAAAAAAAAAAAAAAAAAGTAATCAAAAACCAACGAGTTATACAATATACATGTGTATATCTGCAGTGGAACAATGAGCTATAACTTTAGAGTGGCAGCGGGCTGGTCCACCCAAAGATTACTTATACATACAGATATGGCATTAGCCCGAATTTTGTTAAGTTGACTCCGGCCGTGATACAACCGGGCATACAGAGGGGATCATAAAGATTACAGAGAAAAGATTACATTTTCCATGTTTGTCTGTTACAAAACTGTTCCGTATTCCACGTTCCACCGTTCACGTTCCGTGTTTGTTCGAGCTCCGCAAACAAACACAGGAAAAGTGGGAAACGTAATCTTTTCGAACCAGAATTCTGTAATCTTTATGATCCCCTCTGTATGCCCGGTTGTATCACGGCCGGCGTTTTATCCATTTTTCACTTAACTCGGGCGAGATGGCTAATGCCATATCTGTATGTATAAGTAATCTTTGGGTCCACCTTGTGTCCTACAGGGTAGAAGGAATCCCGGGAAAAAGCGGAATTTGGACGGCAGATTCCAAGGTTTGAGGTTGAATTTTGTAGGTCGTTCGGAATTTAGCGGGAATTTGGATGGCAGATTCCAAGGTTTGAGGTTAAATTTTGCAGGCAGTTTCCGGCGATGCCCGAGTTTGTTTACGAAACGACCGGAAACAACCTACAAAACTTAACCTCAAAATCGATTTTTAAGGAAAGATGGCGGCGCCCTAGGTGACAACAATGAACCAGCGGAACGTTCCTTGATGTGCCACTCTAAAGTTATAGCTCATTGCAGTGGAAGTTTAATTGGTAACCTGCGTTACCACCATGGGGGATTTTTAGGTTAGGTTTAAGCGAGTAATTTGTCTATTTATTCCCATGTATTTTGACGCAACGAACATGTTTTGATTCCACGGACGTCACAATCGTCGTTGCGCGTCGTCTTCCACATCTAAATACATGGGAATAAATGGACAAATTACTCGCTTAAACCTAACCTAAAAAATCCCCCGTGGTGGTAACGCAGGTTACCCACTAAGCCTTGAAGGGCCAAGCCCGAGTATTCTCGTTTTTCTTCTCTAGTCTCACATTGTTTCAATCTTCATTCCGAACAAACGCGACTATATTGATGGAAATATGCACAAGATAAGATGCTTCGGGCGCCTTCAATGTATTGTATAGGCAATTTCAATTCCTCCGAGTACGAACAGTTACTTACCTTCCCTTTATAAACGGAATAAGAGTGGCGTCCTTTTGAAATAACTAGAGTCCCTCGATGGAAATATTGTATAGGGAGTACCGACACGAGCTCAACGAGTTGTGATTGGTCGTTGGTTTTAGGCTCTCACGGAGTCGAGCAGGAGTCGACGACATCGAAGGCTCCACACGAAAGGAGTCGATTCGTAGAGGAACGTATGGGAACGGACCGGAATGCCGGCAAATCCGCCAGTCCACCACTGGTCCACTGTCGAACTTAACCTTCGAATGCGTTCACGCGGTCGACAAAATCGACTCCTGTCAAAATGCATAAAGTGTCGTGTCGGTACTCCCTATACAATATTTCCATCAAGGGACTCTAGAAATAACCTGGCCCTTAGAGGGTTAAATTCCACTCTAGATACATTAGATAAATATATTGTATAGCTCGTAGTCAAAAACTATCGCTTTCATTAAGCAATATTGCATCTTGGCAATCCTGCATAATGCATGTCATATAGTTTTCCAGGTGGCCAAGTTGCAATAGAACCATTACTGCGTGGATTGGATATTAAAAAAAAAATACGTTCAAGTTTTCTATTTTCACGAAGTCAGAAAAGTTGATATTTAAGTACGAGTCGGACATAGTTCGCCGACTATATTTCAGTATGTTACTCATTTTTAGGAGCCTCGAATATTTCTAAAGGAGAAAACCGAACTATGTCCGGTTCACATCTAAATATTCAATAATTTAACGAAGAATATGGATTTTCCGTGAAAAACACAAAACCGACATACTTTCAGGTGATAAAATATGCCATTAAAGTTCATATAACCCGTGAACAGTACTGAACACCACTAAAACCTAAAAATATAAGCTTTAAAGAGTAAGTATAGAGCCATTTTACTCGAAAATTAAGACCATTTTAAATATTGCCCATTTTTGGGGCAAAAAACTGGCCTTATTTACGCTCCTCTTTATTTACTTTCCGAGTTTTGGCCATTTATTTACAATCTCTGACCGCATTGCGCTACGGACGAACGGACGCGCTATGCGATCTTAGCTGATAGGCTGATCGGGGTGGCTTGTGTCCTATGTCCACAAGAGCGGCGCGCGACTTTGGCGTGGCGTAGCGGGACGATGCCAGTTTTAATGTTACTTTATAATGTTACTTAAATCATCGAGCTATAGTTATTTTATTGGAGTGGTATAACAGTTGTAGGTGACTTTTGAGGGTCAAAATTAAGGGTTTGAAAATTAAATTTTTGATTTTTTTTCCTTTCACACTTCAGGCTCTTTATTTTTGTTTTGTTTTTTGGTAATGAATTTCTAAACTCATATATTTCAAATTCAAAACTTATACGTAATGTGCGCGTAATTTAAAATTGATAGTCGTGCCAGGGGTCCAAACAATTTTCGGGAAGGATTGGATTTGGGTTGTACTACGGCCTTCAAAAGAAAATACACTGAAAAAAATTAACCCAAAAATACCCAAATTAACTGCCATTTAGTTAAAAATTGGACTCCACTTAAAAACTTTTAGTTTGACTGTTTAAATTAGTTAAACTTACCTCCGTGCCTTGTTAATTTAACCAACTTAAACAGTCCAGTAGCGCACCGAGAGTTTGTTCATCTCTCTCTTTTCTCCATTAAAAAGCTATGTTAGACAAGGATGGACAACGGGATAAAACCCCCTCTTTCTGTCATTTTCCCACTTATACATTCAAATGGGAAATGAGAGAGATGGAAGAGATCCTGGTTGCGTCAGTGAAACAGTCAAACCGAAAGATTTTAAGTGGTGTCCCTACTTTTAACTAAAAAAAAGTTAAATTCAGCACTTCTTTTTTAGTGTACCATGGTCGAAATGTTGCCTCTTTCACGGAAAAAAAGATTAGTGAAAATAACCATACGGATATCTGTTTGGCACCTGCTAGATGTTATGGTAAACTTGACCAGAAGTATGGTACATTTACCGATATACTTTGAGTAAATTCGACATGCAATCAGGTAACATCACCTAGTACCTAGTCAAAACATAGTATACTTCTAATTAACATTACCATAACATCTAGCAGGTGCCAAAATCAGATATCCGTATCGTTATTTTCACCGTAGTTTTTTTTCCGTGTTTAAATCTTGCAATCTTTAAACCATTTTGCTGCTTTCACGTGCTTAACGGACTAAGCAGAATGCCCCTTTGTTACGTCATGTCGTTACGTCCCTTTGTTACGTCAAGTTACGTCATGAAAAATTGAAAATTTAGTTGAAAAAACATCTGAGTTTAACGATAAGAATTTCGACCATAGTACTTTCTTTAAGAAGTCTTAGGACAGTGTACTATTGACGAATTAAAGATTGTCGCGATATTTTTCACGAGCTAAGTTTCGCTTTCAACAGTCCCACACTCAAACCCGTAACTGAAAATGTGTGAAAATGTCGCGACAATCTTTATTTCGTCGATGGTACAGCCAAAAATGGTGGAAAACCAAAACTCATGCACAAGCAGTTTTTACCGCTTCCTGATAAAAGTTGTCAAAGTGGGCTATGACGCACTATATCACTAATGTGCGATGTTTGGCGTAACGAGAGTGTCCAGTTCGGTCCGAGTCCCAGGTGTGGCCTTTGCACGTCATACGTTTACACATTTCATGTTCCGGTGTTGAGGTAGGTAAGTACACGATCCTACGTTCGGGCAAACTAGTCGGCGGCTCTATTGTGAGTTTTTGTGACGCTGATCTCTGATCGCTCATCGACGTACAATGGGATTGAAACGTGAATTTTTCTGAACAGTATTTAATTCTTCGTTTTCTGCTTCAGATTTTTTTTTTTTTTTTTTATTATTTTTTTATTTTTTTTTTTTAGATTTCCTTGCAAACATCATTGCAACTGCACCCACTTTAAGTTATTACATTAATGATTAAACCTATTCTTTAACTATCATGATTAAATTAATGTTGATTTTTTTTTTTTTTTTTCATGAGACGATGTCCAGAAGATTTAAAATTTTAAACCATTGTATGGCCCATCTCCAATTGCGAAGCCCCTTACTAAAAGTCCTTAACTCGTGCATGGCTCTCGATTATTTCAGATTTGGGTCTACGTAAGTTGTGTGGTGCACTGGTGCAGTTAATATGACGCTGTTGCAAGGTTTTATTTTAAGCGAACTAAGGGTCGAATCTCACAAAAAGAAAACATAACAAAAAAATGATTTAGTAGCGCTGACAAAACCGTTGGTAGAAAAATGACCAGCAAAATACTTCAGTAGAATTAACCAAAGGTTTTGTGCGCCTAACTAAATAAATTTTGGTGCGAACCATTAATTTGATTGGCTCAACTAAAGTCATTTGTCTACCAAAGGTTTTGTCAGCGCTACGAAATCGTTTTTTTCTGTTTCAACTTTTTTTTTTTTTTTTTTTTTTCTGCAGAGTTATAAATCTTCAAAAATAACGATGGTTACTCTAAAATCTTACGCATCAGAAAATCCTATCCTGAAAGATCTCTACTAAAATTAGAGGGTATATCTCGTGAATTTTTCATTTATTAACATTCTAGACCAATTTTAATCACAGACACTTTAAAAAAAATTTAAACCTTTAGAAATGTCACAGGGAGACTTTAAATTAAGTTTATAAAAGGTCGAAAAAGATAATTTTTGATGCCTTTTTTTCACTGATTTATTGACCAAATTTGTCGATCTTAGACCTCAGTGCGCCGAGAGAGAGAGAGAAAGAGAGAGAGAGAGAGAGAGAGAGAGAGAGAGAAAGAGAGAGAGAGAGAGAGAGAGAGAGAGAGAGAGAGAGAGAGAGAGAGAGAGAGAGAGAGAGAGAGAGAGAGAGAAAGAAAGAGAGAGAGAGAGAGAGAGAGAGAGAGAGAGAGAGAAAGAGAGAGAGAGAGAGAGAGAGAGAGAGAGCAAGATGACAAAAGAAATCATAAACTTGGACCATTGACCCAGGAATCGAGAAAGTGTCTTGACGACTCTGAAAACAAACAAAAAAACAAAAAAAAACAAACAAAAAACCGAAAAGTAACAAAAAAGAAGACGAAACAGTATGATGGAAATAGATTAAACATACCGGTCAGAGCGTCGTCAAGTAGTGGTGATTAAAAGGGAGAAAATAAACCACCTAGACCTGGACCGGGCCGTCATCAAATCGAAAAAGGGTAGAGAGAGACACAAAACGTACCATTTCATTGTCGTCATAAAAAGAGGTGAAGAGCCGATGGATGGCCTCTAGCAAAATAATTAGCGTCCATCGTCCAACATGATCGAAAGTAGAACCGTTCACCAATTACGAACTCACTAAAAATGAAGTCAACGGGTCATTATATTAAATTGAGTCTAAGGCATACGATGTCAATACCTTACATTGGAAAAAATCAGTAGGTGTTGTATCTTATAGAGCTCGTTTCAGAAGTGTAGGCGCACCTAAATTACAATCTTTGGGAAATTTTAAACTTTTAATCCCTTCAAATCAAAACCGAACTTGTCTCTGACTTTATTATTAGGCTTTTAAAGTGTTCCTCAGTGTAAAGTGAACGCTCAATTTCATTTTCATTCATTTTTATCGGGTAACATCAGAAATAATGTTGACAAATTCCAAAGATTATCGGTGCAGGTGCGCCTACACTTCTGAAACTACCTCTAAGATGGTTATTATCACGGATAGTGGCGTCGCGTGCAATTTGGCAACAACGTATTCTATCCATTTAAACTCATGTAAAATATCGAATTTAGGGGGTGCACAGTTCACAAGGAAAATACGATGTATTTAATGAGTTTAAATTTGCGCAGTTGCATTGTTGCGTGTTGCCAGATGGCGCTCAACGCCACTGATCACGGAGCAAAATGTACGTCGAATTCGCAGATGAAGTGTGCTGGGTATGAGTTGTAATATAATACTTTGTGCACTTGAACAACAAATGTCTACTGATGTTTTCGAACGACATACATTCTGTTCTTGAAAGACGTACCTTACCTACTTTCTGTGTTCAGATTTCATACTCGCCCTAGTTTCTGCGAATTCAACATAAGTACTCTATGTACAGGGTGTTGAAAAACTGTTCCCGAATATTTCAGGGGCGGATTCTACAGATCAAAATAAGACCTTTTTTTCCTATAAACATGTGTCCGAAAATGCCCCCCTTTTGAGCTACAGCCCCCCAAATTTTAAAAAATTTACGGTTTTTTTGGAATAGCGACCACTATTATGAACCAAAAGTCTTTAAAAATTGGGGTCATGAGGTAATTTCCCCGCGTGGAAACCATTAATGACCTCGACAAATTCCCGAAAATTTAGTCTAACTGTACTTTTCACGCAATCTTGTACCTTTAACGGCACGAATTTTTTTGTTACGGATTAAAATTTTGAAGAATAATTACCAAAAAAAGATGCGGAAAACCTTAGAAAAATTTTTGGTCCCCTTGTTTCTTTCGATACGACGCGTTTTTAAAACGAGATAATCGCTGCACAGTGCGGAAAAATCAGCGCTTTTACCATAGGGGGGCCGGGCCCCTAGAAGCACGGAGAGGCGGGTTGCATACTCACCCCGCCGTTTTTTATGGTAAAAGCGCTGACTTTTCCACACTGTGCAGCGATTATCTCGCTTAAAACGGGCGTATCGAAAGAAACAAGGTGGACCAAAATCTTTCTAAGGGTTTTCCGCATCTGATTTTGGGAATTATTCTTCAAAATTTTAATCCGTAACATAAAATTCGTGCCGTTAAAAGGGACAAGATTGCGTGAAAAGTACAGTTAGACTCAATTTCTGAATTTTCGAGGTCATTTAAAGGATTCCACGCGTGAAAATTTCCTCATGACCCAAGTTTTAAGACATT
>VMOF01000013.1:16579513-16587959 GCA_011764245.1 Trialeurodes vaporariorum | reverse complement strand
TTTGGCAACAAAGGATCCACTCCATTTAAGCCTCTATAAAATGTCCGATATTTAGAATGTGCGTTGCAACCCCCCCCCCCCTCAGATCGATTTTTTTGCATTCACGGAAAAAAAGACAGGTAGAATTTACCATCTGCATAGCTGATTTTGGAGTCTGCTATCAAGGATGGTCAATTTTACCATCATATGGTAAATGCATCATACCTTGTGGTGGAATGTAACAACAGGTTATCTTAATTTACCACACGGTACGTTGAATTTACCTTATGATGGTAAAATTTAACATACTTGATAGCAGACTCCAAAATCATACAAAGAAAAATGTTTGATTGAAATTACGGAACGTAGGGAGAAATTTGAGTAAAAAGAAATTCCCTTTAAGATAATAAGAATTCTTATTGATTCAACGATTCTTTCTTGTGATTCTTCTGAATCACCAGAAACGTTCAATTGGACCAATGATAATTCTGGTTGAATCAATAATTATTCTTATTATTTTAAAGCCAATTTCTTTTGACCCCAATGGGTCTGTTGCAAACTTTTGCTACAGCGATTAAGAGTGTTTGATCTAATGTAAAATCGCCTGAAAAGTCTATTGGTGGCATCAGAAAGTCATGAAATGCAATAAGAAACTCACAAGAGGCGTTTTATGTCCGAGATGGCGGAGAAATATCGAGCAATTTGTATGTATGCACCACGAACATCCAAGGATAGCCAACCTCACAATATCGATCACAACCAATCACAACGTAAATAAACACATAACCTCTGAAGCTGTGAGGTTGTCAACGTTGGCAATCCTTGGATGTTAAAGGTGCATGCATACAGATTGCTCGATATTTTATCGCCATCTTGGATTTCATTAAACGTCTCTTGTGAGTTTATCATCGCATTTCATGACTTTCTGATGCCACCAATTGACTTTTCGGGTGATTTTACGTACAATGAAACACTCTTTATCGTTGTAGCAAAAGTTTGCAACAGACCTATTGGACCAATGATAATTCCGGTTGAATCAATAAGAATTCTTATTATTTTAAAGCAAATTTCTTTTGATCCCAATTTCTTCTTACATTCCGTAATTTCAATCAGAATTTTTTTCTCCGTGCAGCTATGCAGGTGGTAAATTTTAAGAGTTTTTTTTTTTTTTTTTTTTTTTTTTTTCCGTGTATGTTTAAATGTCAAAACACATGTTTGCCGAATGCACAAGATGCCCCCCAGATGAAATTATTTAAGAATGATGAAAGTTAATGCAAGCTGGTGCGAGTAAAAGTGTTGATCACAGGGCTGCCGTTTTGCGTAGAATCAATGCTATTTTTCTAGTCACCGATGATTCCACCGGTTGAGAAAAGATTACACAGCTCAGTTCAGTGCATGACTATGATAAACTGAAATACTCGCATCTGTAATCTTTTCTCAACCGGTGGAGTCGTCGATGACTTTAAAAAACTTGCGGATATTTTAATTAATCAACGGAGTTTCCACCTATTAAGGAAAGATTACAGATCATAGTATTTTCGTGCATTATAGTCATACACAGAACTGAACTGTGTAATCTTTTCTCAACCGGTGGAATCATCGGTGACTAGAAAAATAGCATTGATTCTACGCAAAACGGCAGCCCTGGTTGATCATCTATTCATGGGAAACTCCGTCAGTGGGTGCGCAAATCGGTAAACTTTTCCTCGTAATTAAGGTCGAATGAGTGTGTTGCGTGCTTTTGCTACAATATGGCACATTTGCGACTCTGACGTAAAATTTTCGCAGAAATCACTATGCACGCATTAAAAAATGTTCAAATAAACTCATATAACCTCAGGCGAAATCACGCGTCCATTTAAAACAACCCGCGCTTCATTCAACAAATATGGTCGCTGGCCCTTGCCATCAGAATCTCTTCAGCGTCAAAAATTTGTCATAATTTTTGAGCAACTTTCCTTTTTTCGGTGCTCAATGGTCTGGAAAGAGGGTAAAAACGGTGGTTCCGACAATGCATTGGTAAGTCGGTGACAAAAGTGCATAGTGTAGCGCAGGTTGTTTGAAACGGAAGTAATTTACCGAGTTAATGAGTGGATTTTAAAAGTTTTTAATGAACGCGAACCTACTTATTTTCGTAGAAATTTAAATTAGCTTCATCATGCCTTGTTGAAGCGAAAGTAGGTAAAAGACTCATTAATGAGATGATTTTTTTGGTTTTCATTCACTCAGCAGCACCACCGTTTTTTTTTTTTTTTTTTTTTTTTTTTTTTTTTTTTTTTTCTTTCATTTGTAAAACAAAAAACAAAAAAAACAAAAAAAAAAACAAAAACTGTTGGAAATACCCCACGAACACTTTCTCACATCAAAATTATTTAATGATCTGGGGGGGACCCCCACCCACAGCCAACACCCTCTATAATATTCTGGGGGAGACCCTTAGACCCCCCTTTATTACATTTGGAGAGACTTCTAGACTCCTTCTTAAGGGGTCAATTTTTCAGTAGGATGGTTGCAGAATGTTTTTGAAAATTGTCATCAAAATTCAAACTGCTACATTTGAAATATTTCAGTTTTTCCCTACGTTTACCCATTTCCCCAATACCCCCATTGATTTTAATGGAAACCTTTTATCCGCCATAACTTGATTAAAATTTTAAATTTCGAAAAAAACAAAAAAAAAGTCACTCTGAGGAATGTTAAAAGCAACTTCTCTGCAGAATATTGATGCATATGAACGATTGGTTCCACTGGCGTAACCAGGATCTCTTCCATCTCTCTCATTTCCCATTTGAATTATAAGAAGGAAAAGGATAAAAAGAGAGGGTTTTATCCCATTGGCTATCCTTGTCTAACATACGTTTCTTAATGGAGAAAAGAGAAAGGTAGTGAATAATTGGCGCAACCAGGATCTCTTCCATCTCTTCCATCTCTCTCATTTCCCATTTGAATTATAAGAAGGAAAAGGACAGAAAGAGGGGGTTTTATCCCCTTAGCCATCCTTGTCTAACATACACGGAAAAAAACTACGGTGAAAATAACCATACGGATACCTGATTTTGGCACCTGCTAAATGTTATGGTAATGTTAACCAGAAGTATACTATGTTTTGACTAGGTACTAGGTGATGTTACCTAATTGCATGTCGAATTTACTCAAAGTATCGGTAAATGTACCATACTTCTGGTCAAGTTTACCATAACATCTAGCAGGTGCCAAAATCAGGTATCCGTATGGTTATTTTCACTAATCTTTTTTTTCCGTGTACGTTCCTTAATGGAGAAAAGAGAAAGGTAGTGAATGATTGGCGCAACCAGGATCTCTTCCATCTCTTCCATCTCTCTCATTTCCCGTTTGAATTATAAGAAGGAAAAGGACAGAAAGAGGGGGTTTTATCCTCTTGGCCATCCTTGTCTAACATACGTTTCTTAATGGAGAAAAGAGAGAGATGAAGAAACTCTCGTTGCGCTTGCGTTGAGAAATTAAAAAAGTTTGCATAGCCTCATTCCTAATAATGTAAAAGCAGGTCTAGAAAGCATCACTTGCAAATGTGCGATTGATCAAGAGAAATCGAGATGGATTGTTTTCGGACCTCCCTGCTCTACCTCTTCCGCTCTTTATCTCCAGCTGACATCAGCTGCACGGCCCCTGCGGCCCGACCGTGACAATGAAAAAACCCTGACGCGCATACTATAGTTTTAACTGTTTCCAGACTAGAAATCGTTGACAGTCCCTCGAACGAGACAAGTATCAGATGACAATAATATAATTCTGGAGACAAAAGGTGGAGTTTAATGACTTCTCGGATTAACAATTGCAATTAGTTTTATGACGTCTCTCGAAGGCCCCTCTCTTTATTACAGACATACAACCACTTTACCCTCACTCGCTCTTACACAATCGTGCGCTCGCAGGTTTTGTATAACAATGGACGAGACATAAAAAAGACGGAAAGAGCGAAGGGAGAAATTGTCGTGCATTCCAAAGGACGTTTTATTTGTAGTTTTTTTTGTCACCGCGGTTTCGGTGGATTATTTTGGAACGATTTTGGAACTCTCAGAGATCGAAAGTTTCTGTCTGGTTAAAGCCCTTCACTGCACGATTTCCTTTAGTGAAACATGAATTTTTCAATTTTTTTAATCACTCTGATAGTAGGAAAAATAGTTGGATAAATCATTGTGCTATTTTGTGCTAGTTTCTGTCTGATTAAAACCCTCCCTCTGCAGGTTTTTGTATTTTTGACGAAACGTGAATTTTTCAAGTTCAACTAGTCACCCTAATAGTAGGAAAAATAGTTGAAAAAATCATTGTGATATTTTTACGTCTGTATGCTAAAACATTCCATTTTCTTCCGTTTTCCCAACATGTAACGTGAGTAACGCATACAAAAAGGCGGGATTTATTCATTTTTTTTGTTGTTGTTTTTTGTTTTCTTTTTTTTAAGGTAAAAATTATCGTTTTGGTATAAAAAAAAAAAAAAAAAAAAAAAAAATGCATAAATCCTGCCTTTTTGTATGCGTTACAGACGATCGACAGGTCATTATAACGATGAGACGTTTTGGATTATTGTGACAATTTTTACAATTTTTACAATTATTTTTACAATTTTTTTTTCTGTGTAACCAAAGGCTAACATTGAACAAATCCGGCAACATTGCAGAGTGACATTTCAGTTGAAATTTATACCTATAGAAAAGGTCGAAGTTGCAGGTCTCTACCAAATACCCAGTCGTTCGATTATTTTCATAGGAATGGACAGAGTGCAACGTTTTCAGATTCCGCATGCTTTGCCACTGTTTTTACCCCTGCGTTAAATTCACTACAAAAGGACATTACCCAAAATCGGCCTTTTTACCCCTGAGAGCGAAATGTGAAATACTTTCAGGGTTGATAGAGGATTAAATCAGCGTTCTGAATCTGGCCTATTTTTTGATTTTGGACGAAGGGAAGGGGGGGAGGGGGGTCCAAAGTTAGACACTTCAAACGTTCATAACTTTTGAACGAATAAAGCTATGATGATGTACTTTGTGCGAAAAGATAGATCTTTTAAAGACCTTTCGATTGATGTGTATGATATTTGCCTGATTTTAATTTTTAATCGATTTTATCGAAGTTTTCTTGATTTTTTTGAAATCGGGTTTTCAGTTTTTTTAATCGTGGAAATTTGGCAACGCACGAATCATCACAAATTGTTTTCCGAATAAAAGTAGACGCAATTTGCTAAAAAATGGTTTAAACCGCATGCTGAGGAAATGCTTTGAAGCGGAGTTATGAGGGTTCAAAGTTGGCGCTTTCGCGAAAAATGCTGCCCCGAGGGGCGTAGTACAGTTGGTAGAAGTTGGCATTAACTGTTCTTCCCGTCCAAATGACTTGCAATTTGGTGTCTTCAAGGGTATTTTTTAACGCTGAATTCAAATTTTGCTCGGCAGCCATCTTGGATTTTGGAATGTGGAAGAAGAAACTGAAGAGTCGATTATTGTCATGGAATAAATGTTGACATTCAAATAATAGGAGATTCCCATCCTGTTAATTAATACTCTCACTTCATCGAAAAGTAGTCAATAAAATACTACTTTACTTTGAAACAGATATCACCAAGTGTCACGGTACCATTGACCCCCCCCCCCCTCTGGATCCGCCTATGATTCCAGTCAACAAAACCAATAAAATCCGCTTTTGAGACATTTCGGTCAAGTTTAAGTTTGAATTTTGGAAGTGTCAGATTGGCAATCCTGCAGTTTGATCGAAACCGTTTAAGCGTGTACGAAGGCCTTTTATACTATAGGTGGTAGACGAGATCTTTTTGTTGCTCTGTTCGCTCGACGGGTGTTGTTCGTTGTTCCGACGTTTCGGCGCTGTCCCCAAGGAAGTAGTGTAGACTGTAGACTGTTCCTGTTGAGTGTTGAACGTTGCTATCTCGGACATGTGAGCGTGCGGTTACACATGCGAGACTCGTGGAAGAACAGAGCGACCGCGACATCGGCACGCGGCGGCCAGCGCGGCGCGGATGTGACAAGTCTGATAAGAAGACAGGGACATGCGACATTCATGACAATGTCGCGCTTGTCGTTCAGTGTTGCCGAATGTCACTGCAGGCTGACTATTTTTCAATGCGGTTCTTGCCAAATTTCGCTAAAAACGATTGAATTTTCAGTGGGGGTACTTAAAAGGGTCTGATTTTTTTTTTTTTTTCCTATTGTGAGCTAGTTAGAATGGAAACCGTCGAGCCATATCGAAAAAGAAGAAAATAATGCGAATATATGCTTTTAAAAACTTCTACTGGAGTATCTTATCTCATTTCCGATGTATACTTCAGGGCTGCCATTTTGCGTATAATTAATCGCATTTTTCAATTCACCGATGATTCCACCGGTTGAGAAAAGATCACATAGTTCAGTTCAGTGTATGACTGTAATGCACGAAAATACTCTGATCTGTAATCTTTCCTTAATCGGTGGAAACTCCGATGATTTATTAAAATATCCGTAAGTTTTTTAAAGTCATCGACGACTCCACCGGTTGAGAAAAGCTTACAGATTCGAGTATTTTAGTTTATTACAGTCATGCACTGAACTGAACTGTGTAATCTGTTCTCAACCGGTGGAATCATCGGTGAATTGAAAAATAGCATTGATTATACGCAAAACGGCAGCCCTGATTGTAAGCTAGTTAGAATGGAAACCGTCGAGCCATATCGAAAAAGAAGAAAAGAATGCGAATATATGCTTTTAAAACGTCTACTGGAGTATCTTATCTCATTTTTGATGAATCCTTCAGGGCTGCCATTTTGCGTATAATTAATCGCATTTTTCAATTCACCGATGATTCCACTGGTTGAGAAAAGATTACACAATTTAATGTATGACTGAAATGCACGATCTGTAATATTTTCTCAATCGGTGAAAACTCCGTTAATTAATTAAAATATAAACCCCAAACTTACTTTTGAAATGACCCTCGTATTAGTGGTCATATCAATACACTTATGGATATAAAAATATTGAATGTTAAAAATAGGTGGATCTAAACAAAATTGGAAATAAGGTCCGTGGATTGATAGTCCTAAAACGGATATTTTTCAATGTTAAAAGACAGTGGCGTCGCGTCGCGTGCAATTTGGCAACAATGTATTCTATCCATTTAAACTCATGTAAAATATCGAATTCAGGAGGTGCACAGTGCACAAGGGCAATTCGATATATTCAATGAGTTTAAATGGAGCAGTTGCATTGTTGCCAGATGGCACGCGACGCCACCATTAAAAGATTATCAAAATTTACCTGCATGATTTTGAACCGAAGAGCTGGCAACATGATTGGCGATACAAAACTATGCGTGTGACGATTTATTTTCCGCTGCAGTGCTTGACCGACTGGTACTGGCCGGCTATCATTTCGCTCTTCCTCGTGGTCCTATCCCGATCGGGCCCAGTCCGGTGTCCGATGTCCGGTAAGGCAGTGACATTCACGAAAGCGTTGTAGAACCGTATTTTTGCGAATGAGCTGGCATGCATTGCTGAATCCAATGGAGAAGTTGTTGGAATGGGGCTATTGCACACTTTTGCTATAAGCGATTTAATAGTCGATTATGGCGTAAAAACCTCAAAAAATAACGGTGGCGGCATTAAAAACTTCCAAAATCCACTCCTTAAACTCAATAAACGCAGTTATTTGCGGGAGCGTAATGGTGGCCGAAGGCACTAACAATGGGAGATTCCCATCTAACAATTCTGAAACTCCATCAAGAAGTGACCAATAAGAGACTACTTTCATTTGACACCGGTGTCACTTGGTGTGGCGGTACCATTCATCGGATGTGGATCATCACTCTGATGACTATAATTACTCTGTGAATCATCCTTGTCAGCATAGAAAGAGTGACGAAATTAAGATAGGAATCTCCCATTGTTAGTGCCTTCGGCCACCATTACGCTCGCGCAAATAACTGCGTTTATTGAGTTTAGGAGTGGATTTTAGAAGTTTTTAGTGTCGCCATCGTTATTTTTTGAGGTTTTTACGCTATAATCGACTATTCGATCGCTTATAGCAAAAGTGTGCAATAGCCCCATTTAGCTAGCCCTAATCTCGTCTGAACTTTGCTCTCGTGCATGTGATGTTCAGAAAAATCAAAATTTTCACTCACTAATTTTACGCACTAATCGTTATTCTGTTGACCTCAACGATATAAACCAATAAAGAGGATTTATGGGGCGTGCTTTTGAGGCAGCAATGGCAGCATACACTGGGAAAAAAATGCTAAATTTAACTCTTTTATGGTTAAAAGTATGGAAAACCACATAAAAGCTGTTAGTTTGACTGTTTAAACATCCTTAAATTACCTCCGCGCCGTGTTAATAAGGGGAGAAGGAGGTCCTACGTTAAACAATGTTAAATATGCTTCACTTCTGATGCAATTTTCTCAGGAACTATTTGACTTACAAGGCTGCAAGTTTGCATGAAGTTGTTTCTGA
>VMOF01000013.1:16454513-16574513 GCA_011764245.1 Trialeurodes vaporariorum | reverse complement strand
TGGGGTAAACCCCTGCAAAAATAATGATTAGCGCACTAAAAAATCACGAAATCCACTCCCAAACTCATAAAATGCTTTCAAACGAGAGCCCTTAATGGCGGCCGTTGCCGGGGATTACATTGGGTTTCCCTATCTTCAATCAGCTCCATCTACACAACACCACACAAGAAGAAGAAAAACCATACAATTTCCATAAGATTTGGGCGGTAACGGCCGCCATAGGGTGCGGCTTATTTGAGGGTTTTTCAGACAAAGAGGAAATTATACAAACGATGGTTGCCTTTTGGTTCCATTCCATAAAAAAATAAGATTCCCAAAATTTCAGCTCAATCGGATGACTTTAAGTGGTCTCTCAAATGGTTTAAAGTTTCTCGATTTTTCCCGATTTTTCCCAATTTTTCCCTATTTTTCGAATTTTTTGTAATTCGATATTGTCTTCAAATAATGCCGTGTCGAGTGTGGACGAGAGTTCTATGGCATCTTACCCGAGAAAGTGAAGCTCTTCATAACTTGGGTGCTTCTGGAGAGGGTATAAAATTGGGGGGGGGGAGCTGATGAAAGACAGGAATGGCGATCTCTTCAAGGTTAGTCGGTATTAGAAGTACAGTTTCTAATCAGACGGCGGCGAATAGGAATTACTTGTTGTTCGTTTTTTTGTTTTTTCCAAGTACTTCTGATGATATGAAAAAGGTCACCAGAAGATCATGGACCTCCTTTCATTAACCCCCCCCACCCCCTTTCATTGTTTATGTTTGGCTCAAGCAACTAAAATATATTAGAACAATAAAATAAAACTTTAATAATCTGAAGGGAATTAAATTATTATAATTAAATGTTCTTTTTTTTTGTTGTATAAACGTACGGCTAGAACAAATTATTTTACAAAAATAGACAAGTACAACTAACAATATACAACAAATTATTTAACTTATTCAAAATTTCTTTTTAGGGCAGAAGGGAACTTCTGTCGGTTTTCAGCAACTATCAATAATAAATACTGCTTCTGTTCCTCATGTTTGCATAGAGAATCATTGAATGCTGCGATTAAGGCGACGCCCTCTCTGCACAATCATTCACAGATTTTAAACTTTTAATAACTTTTTGGGCATGTCGGTATACTGGCAGCTCGGACCAACCTTCGGGATCATGTTCTAGAAAACTTTTAGGTAATCCTAAAATATAAAAAAATTTCGCGGAATCATTCGTAACGAAGTCAGATAATGACAACTCTTTGAAACATCTCTTTTTTCAAACTTCAGCTCTGCTTTCTTAGTTGCTCTCTTCTTAGTTGGCTTTTTATTGATGGATGTAACCATCTCTCTTTTTTCTTCTAAAGACACAAATTCATCAAAAAAGGAAAGACAGATGAGGTTCTCAGATAGGTACCACAAATGCCGTAAAAATTTTTTAGTTGCCACCTCACTGACTAACGGATTTACAGAACTATACGAAACTAATTTTTTCAAAAAGTCTAGATCAGTTTTTGGCGCAGAAATGGTGACTGGAGCTAAATACCAATATTGCGCGTAAACCTTGACCACGAAAACACAGACGTCAGAAAAGTCTCTCTTCTGTTGCTCATTGGCAAGAAATTGATTCTGGAACATCCAGATTTTGAACATGTATAGTATTTTTGCCATCCAACGTGTGTTCGAAATAGCACCAGGCACTTTAAATTTGACTTTTTCATCTGTGCGTTTCTTCAGAAAGATAAGTAATAACTCAAGCATTTCCTTGTAATGCTATTTTTCACTTAAAAAAAAGAAAACAGAAACTAAAAACTCCGCGTCAAAACTTGCGAAATCCGAAAAATTCAAATGCAAATCATCGCATGAATATGGAATCGAGGAAACTGATGAATCTGCATTTATCTATGAAAGGAAAGAAGTGCAAGTGATGGTGGAGGGGGGGGAGAAAGGAAGCGGAAGATAGTTTCGATGCCTAGATATGAAACAACTTGCTAACCAGTGGCGTCGCGTGCAATTTGGCAACAATGTATTCTATCCATTTAAACTCATGTAAAATATCGAATTCAGGGGGTGCACAGTGCACAAGGAAAATTCGATATATTTAATGAGTTTAAATGGAGCAGTTGCATTGTTGCCAGATGGCACGCGACGCCACTGTTGCTAACAAGTTTTGACACGTTTTCTTGGCAGCCGAGCGGCCGCCATGAAACTCGTGAGTAGCATCTTATCTCTCTCCCTCCCTTCCCCCCACCATGCTTCAGATCCACAAAAATGGTGGTAAAAGAAACTCTAAGAAAGTTCTCAACAAGTCAGAACCGGTTTTGACCAACTCTGACATGTCAAGGAACTGATTTCCATGATTTTGATGACGGCCGAGTGCAGCCAGTTCCGCAGCCACCATAAATCCCGTGCATTTTGCACCTAAAACTTTCGCGACCTTGAGAGACCACTTAGAGTTGCCCGATTTTGCTCGGGTGATGTTTTTTGGTGTTTTTACATCATTTGGAACCATATGCCGGCCATCGTTTCAAAAATTTCACAATTCGGAAAATAAGCCGCACCCTAGGCCGCCATTACGGTCTCGCGTTTGAAAGCATTGTATGAGTTTGGGAGTGGATTTCGTGATTTTTTAGTACGCTAGTCGTTATTTTTACAGGGTTTTACCCCGCAGTCAGGAGTAATAAGCCTGTAGCAAAAGTTTGCAACTGCTCCATTAATCAAGTTAGGCTCTGATGGTGTCCATTGTCCATATGGAATCATTTTCCTCCCTTTTGTAAATCCACAGAATCGGTATTTTGCAAACTTCCGCTACAGGAGGCGTTATAAGGAGGCAGTTTGCAGCAGTCCCAGCCTAACGGCCAAAACAGAAATTACTTGTAGGTCCGGAAATTCGTGTTTATACAAAGTGTATCCTTGGATATTACGCGTCGTTGATTTTCCAGCGCATGAATCCTTTAGAAGAAGCAGATTAGTTGTATCTAATAAGATTGCAATCAAAGTTACAAGTGGTTGATCGATCGATGGTGAAGCGAAGCAACAAAGTGAATTACGCATTCACCGATGGCCGAACATATGACGCACGCCTCTTTGTGACACTATCAGCTACACCTCGCTGTATGAGTCGCGTCACATAAAATGTAAGAACAGGGAGTCGATTTGAAGATGGTTATGGTAAGGGGCGACATTGGCGACATCAACCAAGGGGGCAGAGAGGGGGGGCTTAGAAGTGGAGGGGAGGAGAGTGAGAATAGATCAGCCGCACAGTAGAGCGATGTTGGGACCAGAGAAAATACACTGGAAAAATAGAAATGGTAATTTAGCATTTAACATGTAGGAAAAGTGTCCGACATGTACTAAATGCTGATTTTACATTATAAAAATGCTGATTCGACATTAGAAAATGTTACATCAGCATTTTCAAGTGTGGAATCAGCATTTTCCAATGTCAAATCAGCATTTCCAAATGTTGAATCAGCATTTTCATAACGTGAAATCAGCATTTAGTACATGTCGGAAACTTTTTCTAAATGTTAAATGCTAAATTACCATTTTTATTTTTTCAGTGTATGCACAGTTTAGCCAAAAGTTCTGTCCCTCGCTAAAATCAAGATGGCGACCAAACGATTGAAAAAAAGTACATATAACTGCATATATTCTGAAAGCTCATATCAAGAGCTACAAGATTCTGGTTATTAAATTTTTGTTGCATTATTCAGTTGCTCACACGAGAGGGAAAACGAGATCAACCTCGACATGCCAAATAACGATGCTTAGTTTTGGGCTACTGAGAATGTTTATGACTCATTAGTGAATGAAAAAAAGAATCAAAAATAAGAAAAGTATGGTTTTTTAAGAAATATATCATTATTAATCTCTTACCAGAATAAAGTATTCATTTGTTGGTATTTAAGGTCGTTCAAAGTGTTCTCCTTCCTTCTCGATGCATCGCCTCAATCTTACGGGGAACTGGTCGCGATTGCGGCTCGGATGGTCTCGAGTGGAATTTCCACTTCCATAATCAGGGCTGCCGTTTTGCGTATAATCAATGCTATTTTTCAATTCACCGATAATTCCACCGGTTAAGAAAAGATTACACACTTCAGTTCAGTGCATGACTGTAATAAACTAAAATACTCGCATCTGTAATCTTTTCTCAACCGGTGGAGTCGTCGATGGCTTTAAAAAACTTGCGGATATTTTAATTTATCAACGAAGTTTTCACCAATTAAGGAAAGATTACAGATCAGAGTATTTTCATGCTGTACAGTCATACACTGAACTGAACTGTGTAATCTTTTCTCAACCGGTGGAATCATCGGTGAATAGAAAAATAGCATTGATTACACGCAAAACGGCAGCCCTGTCCATAATTGCATCAACGCGTCACTAAAATAAACACTTTTTAAACTTTACAAAGCATAAATATGGTGTTGTAGCTCTTGATATGAGCTTTCAGAATATATGTAGTTATATATACTTTCTTTCAATCGTTTAACCGCCATCTTGATTTTAGCGAGGGACAGAACTTTTGGCTACAATGTGTATAATAGAGACCACACCTTATATCTATCTTGCCCATGTTTGTTTGCGGGTAATGGCAACTTTATTTTTCAGGGTTGCAATAGAACACCTCAAACATGGTCTCGATTTTGGCCGAATGAGACCGAAGCACCGAAATTGCATCAGTCAATGTATGGACCAATGGACCATGTTGGATAGTGCTCCGTCACACAGTATACTCATCCTATACAGTAGCGAAACTCTATAGTAGCGCTTTGGCGAATGTCTTTTAAGTAGATTCCATGAATCTACTTATTGCGGAGGGTGCGATGTTGGATTTTTCGGGAAATTTTATCAAATGAGCACGTTTCATGGTCCCCTGAGTGAGAAAATACCACTCGTTGAAAATTGTATATATATATATATATATATATATATATATATATATATATATATATATATATATATATATATATATATATATATATATATATATATATATATATATATATATATATATATATATATATATATATATATATATATATATATATATATATATATATATATATATATATATATATATATATATATATATATATATATATATATATATATATATATATTATCTTTATATGTATGTTTCAGCCAGTTTTACCGTTTTTATGTCCCACGATCCTGTTCGTAATTTTTGGTTTTTGTTCTTGAAATTTTTCTCAACTATTTGTTGGGTTTATTTCTTGGATGAGTTCGAAGATGGTGTAAATCCGACAGTTAGTTTTCGCGTTATGGGCCGTGTTTCAGTCGTAAAATGTGTTTTTGAGGTTTATTTTTAGGAGTGTTTGTTTTGAGTGTTTTTTTGGGGGAAATTTATGTTGGCCGTTTTGTTACGCAACTTTTTTACTCGAGTCATTTTTTCGTGTTTTGCGTTGTAAGCGAGTTATAGTGATGTGTTTTTCGGGTTTTTTGGCAGTGTTTTTATATGAAGAAATTGTTTTTTTGTATCGTAAATTTTAGTATATATCGTGGAGGATGTTTTTAGTTCATATGCTCTTTTCCTTGAATTTTCCTTGTGTTTTACGTGTTTTACGTGTTTTACGAGCTATTTAGTTTCTTATGGGATTTTACAAGTGAAAGACAAGGATGGTGTACTGGTATAATTGCTCTTTCTTTGTTTTACACGTACACTGTTGCTTAGGTACGTTATTTTTTTATTTTCTTGTTTTATCAGCTGCTCTTATTCAGATTTATTTCTCATTACCGTTACAAAGATTACACATTTTTCTATCTTGGTAATATAATCTTTTTCTTATTGGCATTTTTATTTAAATGCGTTGAACAGCTGATAAAAAAAAAATTAATAATCCAAAGAAAATCAAAACATAACCTATTTATTAAAATTTGTGAAAAACTTATATAACCTAGCTTTTATTTCTCACTTGCATTGAAAAGATTACGCATTTCTCTATTGCTAATATAATCTTTTTCACAATCATATTTGGATTTTGAGCAGCTGATATAATAAAAAATAAAAAATCAACGAAAATTATAACCTATATTTAAATTTGTGAAAAAATGATTTAACCAAGCATGGAATCTACTTCGTCTTACCGGCCTGCCGGAAGGCATTTTTTCAATGTAATCAAATGGGGAAATTGAGTTGCTACCCCCCAACTACTGGGGGCGCCAGTGTCACGTCTAGTGCAAATCAAATGGAAGACGTTAGTTCTGTGCAGAGTCCCTTGATGGAAATATTGTATAGGTAGTACCGACACGACGCTTTATGCATTTAGACATGAGTCGATTTTGTCGACCGCGTGAACGCATTCGAAGGTTAAGTTCGACGGTGGACCAGTGGTGGACTAGCGGATTTGCCGGCATTCCGGTCCGTTCCCATACGTTCCTCTACGAGTCGACTCCTTTCGTGTGGAGCCTTCGATGTCGTCGACTCCTGCTCGACTCCGTGAGAGCCTAAAACCAACGACCAATCAAAACTCGTTGAGCTCGTGTCGGTACTCCCTATACAATATTTCCACCAAGGGACTCTAGTTCTGTGCTCCGACCACCTGGGGGCATTTGCCGTTTTTCTAACCTTAAGTTTCGCAACTGTGTAAGATGAGTATTCTGTGCTCCCTCACCTTGTGTTGATTCTTCTAGAGTTCCGAAAAATAAGGCAACAAAAATTTTGCAATAAGGTTTCAGTTGAGGAATTCTTTAAGTTACCTCCTGAGGTGTCAAATATAGATGTGGAATTATCTATAAATGAGTTAATAGTTCTATTTTTTGCGAAATGTTGCACTAAACGCAATGGGGCAGTAGTAAGGGTCTGAAATGATGTTTTTTTTTTTTTTTTTTTTTTTATTAAGAAAACAAAACTACCTACTTGACGAGCTGAAAGCAAAGATGTCTGGTTTCTAATTAAGTCTCATTATTGTTCTCGAGATGAGATTTTGGCTCAAAATACATTGTTTTAAATGGGAACTCCGCATAGTGACGTCAATAGGTATGCAATCATTGTTTTACAACTTTACACGTGTCTTGCACCTAAACCGGGTCCATTAGAAAAAACCAAAGGCACAATGGTCAATGGGGCTTTGGCAAACTTTTGCCATAAGCAAATAAATGGTCCAATCTGAAGTAATGACCAGCGAAAATCACGAAAATCAAACCGAAAAAGTCTTAAATTCAGTAATAAACTCACAAAACTGCTTTAACGGCAAGATCGTAATGGCGCTTTAACGCAGGTATCATGGGAGATTCCTGTCTAATCTGTCACTTTCTCTGCGGAAACACAGAGATATGTCTCATTTTAGATACCTCCCATGGTACCTGCGTCTTTCTGTCATTATGCCCGATTCTGAGAGTAAATTTTGTGATTTTTCAGTGTACTCATCGTCATTTTTACACGTTTTTATGCAAGAACCAACTCTTCAATCTTCAATCGCCCGTAGTAAAAGTTTGCAAGAGCCCCATTGTTCTCAGCTCACAAAGTACTATAATTTTCTTTATAAAAAACACAACATTTCAGACCCTTGAAACTGCCCCCATGCGACTGCAATTGCTGTGGAAAAAGTATAAACGCAACACACAAACTGAATCAGATTCAACGGTTACAGTTTTTAAACAGTGGCGTAGCGTGCAATTTGGAAAGGTTGTAATGTGTCCATTTAAACCCATGAAAAAGATCGAACTATTGGGTGTTCGGTGAACACCTTCGCATTCGATCTTTTACCTGCGTTTAAATGGACACATTATAACCTTGCAAAATTGCACGCTACGCCACTGTTTTTAAAAGAAAATATTAACAGTAAATCATTTCTACGACAAAAATTCCGGAAATATACAAATTTTCATCTACTGTGAGCCAGGTCTGGCGTCTCGATGTCTGGACTGGTCTCAAGTGGTCTGGTTCACCAACACCGACTAGTCTCGTCCGCGGAGATCGCGACCCGGCAAAGAGCCAGAAAAGATTTCGATCCCAAGTGACGACATATTCTGAAATGTTAAAGATGCTACAGCAGCGAGGATGGAGCGTATACCAACATGGAAAAGAACTCCTCATATTACCATATCCTCTTCCTCCCCCCTCCACCCCCCCATCTCCAGCCCTCTCATCTTTGAATAGGTCAGTTCACCGGTGGCGTCTCACCAGAAACTCACGGGTATACCTGTTTAGTGATGACATCACTATCAAAATTTGATCCAAACAAATGCTCTATCTCGCTCACTCTCGTGGATATTTGCCCATAAGAAATCAGATCCAAATTTTCGAATGCAAATTCATGCTGGTTAACAACCTGTTTTCTCATATTTTACTGCGCCATTAGGTATATAGCATCGTGCTTCAAAGTCAGGCGTGAGATTTGGCAACGTTCCTTTCTCCCATTGAAACACATTAGAAAGGTCGAAATGCCTGGTCATCGCCGATGACTGAAACGTTCGACCTATTTGGTGAATTTAAATGGAGAAAATACATAGCTGCCAAATTGCACGCCTCGCCACTGTTTAAAGTATATCTTTTTACTCCGACGTAATTTCTGAAAGATCACAAGTGAATTTACAATCACAGTTATACCGAAAGATGTTGTATGTTTTTTCCTTCATCTTACTCACAGTCTCTCTCTTATGGGCGTATCACCGCCATGACTCTCAATTATCCTAACCTCTCTTCGTATCGAAGCTTGTTCGATGGATAACACTAATTGGTGTGATGATGCCGATGAGCCTATATCCTAGAAATCTGTGCCCATAAGAAACTGTAGGTGGGACAAGGACAAAACATAGGACTTTCCATAAAAACCATAAAAGAAGAATCAACATTGATATAGCTGCTGCAACCGACTCATTGAGCGATTTTAAATTGAGAACTGTAGGATACTCCATCTGGGGACATGGGCGCCCGAAGCGGGGGGCAAGCGGGGGCACTTGCCCCCCCCCTTGGAATTCAAAAATGTCAATATTTCACGATAAAAGAAAGGAAAAAAGGTAATGCAATGTTAATCAAAGGAGTAATAGTTAACAAACTTCATTATTTGTTTATTTTGTAATTTTAACTCATTTTTTTTCAAGGAATAGTAGAATTAAACATTTTCCTTGATATCATTTCCGTCTACTGTCCCTTTATCCATTATATCAAACACGTCAAAATTGTAACTATTATTTGATGCACCTATCATGGCTTAATAATTGTACACCATATTTGGATAGAAAAAAAAATTCTTTTTCCCCGGGGGGGGGGGGGGTCTCCTAGACCTTTCATTGAGGTTCAACAATTTTGCCCCCCCCCCCCCCCCCCCTTGGAAATTTTTCTGCGGGCGCCCATGTCTGGGGAACTCACATTGCAAAAGCCACATTGAAAAAATTGTGATTTGGACGTAATAATTTGTCCCCCCTGATCACCATATTAAGGTCAAAAGAAGGCGTTTCAGATCAATTCTAGTCTGTTTCAAAATTTCCCCTAAATGTCCTCCAGATATCCTCCAGACGCTGAACGTCCATTTTTTTTTTTTTTTTTTTTTTTTTTTTTTTTTTTTTGCCGGGAAAAAGATTAGGACGGTTTAAAGCTATTAAAAATATATAATAATTGAGGGACACAATTAATATCCTCACTTTCGACTCTTTACATGGGTTAAATTGGACGGACTACAGCGTTGTCAGATTAAACGCTTATAACCTCAATTACATACCAATGAGTCTCTTGCGTACTTTTGCTACATCAATATAACTCATTATTTCTAACGTAAAATTCGGCGAAAATAACGATGCGCACATGAAAAACTTTCAAAATCCACTCATTAACTCAGAAAATACCTTCAATTTCAAACAACCCGCGCTACACTAGACACTATGTCACCGCATTATAACTACATAGATGGAACCATCTCGTTTATGTAAACATCAACAGAACTTACAAACATTGGAATGTTTCGTTTAAATGCGCGTACATTTCTTATATTATTTTGTAATCTTTGATAAACCGAAAAGACCAGACAGCAAATGCAGCCAATAGTTCATGTATTTAGAAGGGAATTCCATCATTTTGTTGTTACGATGTTGTTTACTTATGCACGGTGGTTCCGTCTATGTAGTAGTATACCGGTGCAAATAGTGTCTAGTGTAGCGCCGAGCGCGGGCTGTTTGAAATTGAAGTGATTTCGTGAGTTAATGAGTGGATTTTGAACGTTTTTAATGTGCGCATCGTTGTCTTCGCCGAATTTTACGTGAGGACCAAGGTTTTATTTGGTTGTAGCAAAAGTTTGCAACAGACCCATTGTCCTTAATTATTCTAATTTGATACACACTTATACTTAATTATACTGGCATTCAACCATCCAGCATTCTATCCGACAGACCTGAATAAGACAACGGGTCAGACTCGTTGTGTGCCATGCGTCATTCCTGCGATTCCGGTACTCTAGATGTGTTCATGGGTGATGCTGATGGGTTGAAAGTGGTGGCGGTGAATTGGTGATAGGTTGATGGTGCTCGGTGCTCGGTACAAGGACGGTGTGTGGTGCAAAGATTCACGCAACGCGCGGCCGAGCAGTCGCGCGCAGAGAGGCGGAAAAATAAAAACTCGATCCTCCGCTGACTGATGCACGCGACCGGTGAGATCGGTAGAGGACAGGACTGGAGGATGCGGATGGATCCGGATGGACCAGGATAGGACCAGGATAGCAGGGACCCGAGGACGAAGGCGGGCGACGCGACGCGACGTGCGATGATATCTGCGGTAAATCGCATTCCTGGTCGCTTCAACTTCCCGCCACCGCACAGTTGACGTGAAGTTAAAATTTATTCGGACAAGAAAAATTTGTCCGATGTGAGGTATCAAAAAACTAAAAAGTTTCATTTTTAACCTTTAACTCAAGGTATATGGAAGAACAGGTATGGACAGGAGGCGGAGTCTATCTCAGTAGGTGACGGCTACGTCACAGATGTTCTAGACGGTCGCGATAAAATTCGCCTACCGTTCCAAACTATCTCACTCACTCTCCCGTGATCCCCATCTCTCGCTACTGCAGTAGGTGACGGCTACGTCATCGCCTAAGCAATCGTGTCGTCATCATTTGGCGGGAAAACTCGAAAGCCCCTTAAACCCCGCCTCCTGTCCATACCTGTTCTTCCATATACCTTGCCTTTAACTGCGCCGTGGCACCCCCGAGGCACCTAATACATTTCCTCCATTTTGAACTCTTAACCCTTTACTGCATGATTTTTTTTTTTTTTCAATAAAATAATTTTTTTTTCAGTACAGTTTTGATCCTTGAGACAGGGAAAAATAGTGAAAACATTCTTTCCATTATATTTTAATAAAAGGTAAAGAGCTTGAATATTAATTGTTCCAAATATGGCCTTACCCGCATTTAGGTATCCATGCAACTGAAAATAAAGTTTTCAGGCTAAAAAAAAAAAAAAAAAAAAATTAAAGTAGTAAAAAATATAAGTTAGTAAGTTTCAATAGTTGTTTTTTTTTGTTTATGGTACCCCTGCGTTACTCCAAAACATAACAATAAAAATCGGAAAATCTCTATCAGATTTTCAGAGAGCTATTTTCAACCACTCAGCGCGTTCTCTATCCTGTGCTGCGCGCTCTAGGACAAAATCGACAATTCTTACTCGTTTAGTATCTGTTCCACATGTGCAGTGGCGTAAACTTGGAATTATTATTGGGGGGGCAAACCAACTTTTGAGAGATCATTGGCGGATACAGGGGGGGCGAAGGGGGCGATCGCCCCCCCCGTTCGGCCCAAAAAGTGGGAAAAGAGGGGAGAGGAAGGGGGAAAGCGAGAGCGAAAACAATAAAAGGGGGTCATTTAGGGGCGAAAATCCAAAATTCGCCCCCCCCCCGTTCGCGAGGGCTGGATCCGCCACTGTGAGAGATGCACTATGGGGGGTCTGGGGGAGACACCCCCCAGTGAGAGGGGGGGTCCGGGGGTCCTCCCCCGGAAAAATTTGAAAATTCAGGCTCTCTCAGACGTTATTTTAAGCAATGTTATCGCATACAAATGCCACAAAATTTAAAAAAATTAAAAATAGGTTTTACGTTTATTTTCTTCATTTCTCAGGCAAAAAGAGAACTTTTCAGTTAGACTTTCAGCTTATTGATGAAGGTGATATTTCTAGGCTTTGGGAAACTGTTCCTCACGGTTAGAAGTCATCTGGAAATTTAAAACTGCAGTAAATGTAATGTTCCACTTAGTGGCGTAAAATTTTAGATTCTTTTTGAGGGGAGGGGGTAGCAAATAGTCCGATACTTTGGGGAATCTGGGGAGGGACATTCCAGTAATAGGGGGTCCGGGGGTATTCCCCCCCGGAAAATTTGAACATTTGGGTTCTCTCAGACTATATTTCAGGCAATCAAATCTTTCAAAAATAACAAACCGACAGAACAGAAGTTAGTAGACTCAATGTATATTTTCTTTATTTCATTGACAACAGAGGAATTTTTCACTTTAGATTTACTTTAGGCGCAGTTTCAGGGTAAAATAGAGCCACTTATTCTTGCCAATGTTTGCTTCTCGGTTCCTGTAATTATTCCTTTCTTCCTTTATTTTGTTGTATTTTTCCGTCTTTTCTTTTCTACCTTCCTCTTTTTCCCTCCTCTTTTTCATCAAATTATTGGGGGGGCAAAATGATACTTTGCCCCCCCTTCTCAAATATTGGAGGGGCAAAAAGGTCATGCCCCCCCTAAGATTACGCCACTGCACATGTGACCCACCATGCAGCGACAGTACAACTCAAGTCCCCTACTTTTAGATAAGGCTTCAAAGTAATTGTTCCAGATCTGGGCTCATCTGCAGTTAAGGGTTAAAGTTAAAATATCATTTTTTTTCCATGTCGTCATCCCTCCGGCACATATCGAGGAAAAGTTTCGATTTTTCACCGAAGTCTGAAAAAGCAAGGCCCCACGTTGGGCGCCATCTGAGCATTAGAATACGTATTTAACCGTTTGACCTTGCTTTTCTCCCTACACTGGCCCATGTTAAATTTAGTACTTTGCAGATCTCTTGGGCGCAAGAATTAATGCTAGGAATTTGTTCACTATTTTTCCTTTTCATTTTGAGTCAAAATCAATTGAAAAATCATGTTTTCGAACGGGGAAAAAAAATCGCGCCGCACAGGGTTAATGTTTTTTCAATGAGAATTGTGTTGTTCCAGGTACACTATTCAGCAGAGTTGGGCAAATGAGGGTGTTAATCAATTACACGATTACCAATTAATCGTAATCGTCGTTTTTTCGGAGGGTGATTTTATGCACTGAAAAAAAATGAAATTACAAAAAAAGCAATTAAGTTTTGTAAAATCAGTAAAATAAAGCACATGCTAATTTTACTTGTTATTTTGGTGAATCCTTATACAATTTGCAAAAATTACAATGCTTTGAATTGTTAAATTTACAATCCGATTGGTAAAATTTATGATCCAAATTGTAAAATTAATCAAAATTAAGCAAAATTTACGATCCAAAACGTAAAATTAGCTATATGTGTAGTAAATTTTACTAAAAATGGCTGGTAAAATTAGCCTTTGCTTCATTTTACTGATTTCACAAATCTATTTTTTTCAGTGTGGTAATCAGGGCTGATTTTTTTTACAAGCCTCATATAAGTTGCAGAAGCATCAAATAGGTATAATCAGAAAGATTCTTAAGTTTACTATGTATCAATGAAAAATACATTTAATTACCATCCAAAGGTTTGACGATTACCGCGATTAATCGATTACACTCCTATTTGCCCAACGCTGCTATTTCAGATGTAAGTGCATTTCGTTCGTTACGACTCCCGTCGCTCCGATGACAGCCGGGATCACCTTTGATGGTTTTCGTATTTATTATTATTATTTTCGTATTTATTATTATTATTTTCGTTTTTTATTTTGTTTTTGTTTTTTGTTTATTGGTAAAACCATGATGTATTTGTTAGTATATGTATAGCTCAACGGTTACATCACGGAAAAAAAAGATTAGTGAAAATAACCATACGGATACCTGATTTTGGCACCTGCTACATTTTACGCCACTGATCCCAGCATAACTTTTGAACCAATGGTCCATATGCATCCAAATTTTGCAGAAAAGTTGCTTTTAACATTCCTTAGAGGGACTTCTTTTGTTTTTTTCGAAATTTTAAATTTTAAGTTATAGCTATGGAAGATAAAAGGTTTCCATTATCATCAATAATAGGAAAGTGGGTAAACATAGGGAAAAATGGGGCTCTTGCAAACTTTTGCCGTAGAGGATTGAAGAGTTGATTCTTGCATAAGAACCTGTAAAAATGACGATGAGTACACTGAAAAATCATGAAATTCACTTTCAGAATCGAGCTTAATGGCGGAGAGACGCAGGGATCATGGGAGATTCCTATCTAAATTCAGACATATCTCTGTGTTTCCGTAGAGAAAGTGACATAATAGACATGAATCTCACATGATACCTGCGTTGAGCCGCCATTACGCACTTGCTGTTACAGCAGTTATGTGAGTTCATTACTGAATTTTAGACTTTCTTAGGATGATTTTCGCAGGTCCTTACATACGTTTGAACTATTTATTTGCTTATAGCAAAAGTTTGCGAGAGCCCCATTGGAATGTATCAAATATACCTGTTTGAATTTTGAGTAACATTTGCAAAAACATTCTTCGACCAGCCTGCTGTAAAATTAACCCCTTAAGGGGGAGGGAGTCTGAGGATCTCCTCCAGAATATTATAAGGGGTAAGCCCCCCCAGATTAAATTTGATGTGAGGAAGTGTTCGTTGCAGGTTATTCCCTAGGTATAGGGTGTTTTTTTGATTAATCTTTTTAGTTTCGTTTCTTTATAATGAAAATCCACGAAAATCCACAAAAATCGTATATCGAACTCTTTGTGCTCCGCTCTATCGGTGGATCCCGCGGTCACCGATCGCCGGAGTTGAATATACTGAAAGAAGCATGTGTGCCGTGTGGTGAGTTGCTGACTCTTCAAGCCTCCCCGTAGATCTTCTGCAATGTCTCACAAAGGATTGAAACCATCGATTTTTTAGAACATGAATTTAGTTATTTTTTTGCCTCGAGGAAATCTCATTTCGAATACGTTTTTAAATTAACTTCCATTGATATATCTGAATTGCTTTTGCTAGCTTTGACTGCTATGGGGCTATTATGCGTACTTTTGCTACAGCATTTACAGCAATTTGACACAATGATTCGCTAATGTAAAACTCGGCGAAAATAGCGATACGTGCTTTCAATTTTTTTAAAAATCCACTCATTAACGCAGGAAATGACTTCCATCTTAAACAAACCGCGCTACAATAGACACTATATTGTCACCGTCATTCAACTACATAGACGGAACCCGGGAACCACCCAAGCGCGTCAATTGGGGGGGGGGGGGGGGCAGGGTGGGCAATTGCCCCCCCCCCCCCCCCCCCCCCAAGGATTTGAAGTCAGGCGCAAAAACGGATTTTTGCCCGGCTCTATGGCTCTAAAATTTTATTGACGAGCAAAAAAAAAAAAAAAAAAAAAAAAGTCATCAAATTTTTTGCCCCCCCCCCCCCCCAAGCCGATCTTGAAATGACGCCCCTGGAACCACCACGTTTGTGCTAACATCAACAATGGGTCTGTTGCAAACTTTTGCTACAACGATTAAGAGTGTCTATAATCTAACGTAAAATCGCGTCCATTGGTAGCAACAGAAAGTCATAAAATGCAATAATAAACTTACTAGAGGCGTTTAATGGAATCCAAGATGCCGGAGAAATATCGAGCAATTTGTATGCATGCACCACAAACATCCAAGGATAGCCAACTTTGACAACCTCACTGGAGGTAGAGTCCCTTGATGGAAATATTGTATAGGGAGTACCGACACGACGCTTTATGCATTTTGACAGGAGTCGATTTAGTCGATCGCCTGAACGAATTCGAAGGTTAAGTTCGACAGAGGACCAGTGGTGGACAGACGGATTTGCCGGCATTCCGGTCCGTTCCCGTGTGTTCCTCAACGAATCGACTCCTTCGTGTGGAGCCTTCGATGTCGTCGACTCCTGCTCGACTCCGTGAGAGCCTAAAACCAACGACCAATCACAACTCGTTGAGCTCGTGTCGGTACTCCCTATACAATGTTTCCATCAAGGGACTCTAACTGGAGGTAGAGGTTATGTGTTTGTTTACGTTGTGATTGGTTGTGATCGATATTGTGAGGTAGCCAATCCTTGGATTTTCCTGGTGCATGCATACAGATTGCTCGATATTCATCCGCCATCTTGGATTTCATTAAACGCCTCTTGTGAGTTCATTAAACGCCTCTTGAGAGTTCATTATTGTATTTTATGACTTTCTGATGCCACCAATGGACTTTTCAGGCGATTTTACAGTGGATTAAACACTCTTAATTGTTGTAGCAAAAGTTTGCAACAGACCCATTTACAAACATTTTTAGTATTCCGTTTAGATGCACTCAATTATTGTATCTACCCATATTATTTTGTAAGCTTTGATTAGCCAGGAAATGCCAGACAGCAAATGCAGCCAATATGTATTTAGCAGCAGATTCCATCATTTTGTAGTTATGATGTTGTTTACTTATACACGGTGATTTCGTTTGATTAGCAATAGGCCGGTGCAAATATAGTCTTTTGTAGCGTGGGCTGTTTGAACTTGAAGTGATTTCCTGAGTTAGTGAGTGGTTTTTGAACGTATTTAATGAGCGCTTCGTTATTTTTGCCAATTTTCACTTAAGAATCAAGGTTCTATGTGCTGTTGTAAACGTATGAGACAAACCCATTTGGTCCTCTAGATTTGCAGATGGCCTGACAATCCGAGGTTATATTTTTAGTTTTTTGGTTGTTTTTTTTTTTGTATTTTTGTAACGATGTCCAAAATAAAATAAGTTTCGACCGACAGTGCGTCGTGGGCACCAGAATGTCTAAGCTCGCACGAACAAATGTCGTGTCGCAAAGTGTGGCGCTCTCTACTTGGTGACCAACATTAAACACTTTACCCTCCCCATCTCCCACTGAGAGTTACGCTGAGATTATACCGAACGAAATGATAGACTTGTCGCGCACATCCCTTGCGTATAAAGCTGAGCACCAAAAATTTACACGAAATTGTTTCAACTGTCACCGTAACAAGGTGATATCACCTAGTTTAGGTGACATTTAGAACAATTTAAAGTGATCTCTATAGTGCTCAGTTTTAACAGGAATTTTTTTCCGTCTATCAAATGGGTCTGTTGCAAACTTTTGCTACAGCGATAAAAAGTGTTTACTCCAGTGTAAAATCGCCTGAAAAGTTCATTGGTGGCATCATAAAGTCAATAAATACAATATTAAACTCACAAGAGGCGTTTATCGAAATCTAAGATGGCGGCAAAATATCGAGCAATCTGAATGTATGCACCGTGATCATCCAAGGATTGCCAACTTTGACAACCTCACGGCAGGTAGAGGTTATGTGTTTATTTACGTTGTGATTGGTTGTGATGGATTTTGTGAGGTTGGCTATCCTTGAATGTTCGTGGTGCATGCATACAGGTTGCTCGATATTTTGCCGCCATCTTTGATTTCATTAAACGCATTTTGTGAGTTTATTGTTGCATTTCATTGCTTTCTGATGCCATCATTGGACTTTTCAGGCGATTTTACGTTAGATTGCACACTCTGTAGCGCTGTAGCAAAAGTTTGCAACCCATTAATTCTTTTTAAGTAATTAACAAACATTATCCCAAACAATATTATCACGTTTTCCATCACTCTTTTTTTCGTACTCAGGATCATGGGAAAAAAGTGTTTTTTTTTTGTTACTTACCTATAACCTACCATGCCCCACGCTTTCACTGGCAAATCCAGAAATTAGTCCTTATTTCTCTTTTTCCATTTGAATGCGTGTGTTAGGAAAGAGCAGATTAGGGGCGGTCACGTGATTTTCGCCCCCTCTTCTATCCTTTGCTAACACATGCATTCTAATGGGACAAGAGAGAGAAGGACAATAACTTTGGATCCACTAGGAATCTATCCTTCTCTCTCTTCTCCCATTAGAACGCGTATGATAGAAAAGGACAGATTAGGGGCAGTCACGTGATTTTCGCCCCCTCTTCTATCCTTTTCTAACTCATGCATTCTAATGGGAAATGAGTGAGAAGGATAAGGGACAATTCCTTTGGATCCACTATTGCAAGATTCAAGTCACAACTCACAGGGCGGCAAGACTAAAATCACCATTTCCTGTTTTTGAAAAGCGGTTGCAAGTTGGTTGCTGATTACGGATTGCTGGTTTGCTGATTTGCTTGCTTTCTTCGCGCGTTGTTCCTAAACCGTCACGTGACACACCGGTTGCGTCGCATCACCGAGCGTCAAGCGTTCCCCGAACTGACTTCTAGCTGATCCCAACGGCTGATTATTTTACCAGCGCTGATCGAATCGCATCGTCAAGCGGGGGAAAAAAAAAAAAAAACACTGGCTTGTGTGTGTAAAGTAAAGTCAAGTCAAGACAAGGTAGACAACAGGGAGACTGCGTTGTTGCCGACATCACATCAGCCAAATATCCGTCAATACAAAGTGTCACTTGCAATCTTGCAACGTTGCATGAATTTTGTTAACCTTGAAAAAAATGTTTCAATAATACAACAGAATACTAAAATCAGAATGGAATTTTTGCGGTTGCTAGCCTTGGTGGCTTGGTGGTAAGGACACCTGACTGCCAATGCAGAGGTCCAGGCACAGACTACTATATTCAGAACAGAACTCCCATAAGAGCCAATGGAAAGAATATTTCAAAGACAAATAGAGACGGAGCACTAACTGGCTGCAGCAGAGGCACACTTTAATTCTCTCGGATTCAACAAAACAACAGTCAACGTCGCATAATGTTGAATGGTGAGCACCTTCCTCTTCACTTCTCGCCCATCCACACCCCTTGTTTTCCGAAAGTCACCGTTCAACGCCATGTGACATCAAAAGGTGTTGACTGTTGTTTTACATGTTATTTTGTTGAATCCCTGAAAATTCAGTGTGCCTCAGATCTTTCCTATGTATTTTAGCGTAAGGCTTTGTCTCTATTTGTCTCTGGAATATTTGGAATTTACCAGCAACAAATTGGCAACCGTGCTTGCTCACTTCTCAAGATGGTGGAGGTGTTTTGTTAGGTTTTATTTACTAAGTATCAGATTTGACGCACTGCGTATGCCACTGATTGCTGGTATTCCATGTGATTTTATAGTCAACCCTTAACTTTAGACATTTTTCGACACTTTTCCGACGAATTTCGTTGAATTTTTTTAGTGAGACTCTATTTAGGTGCACGTGGAGATTTGGAGAGGAATATGTGTTGGGGCTTTCATTGATTTCCAAAAAGTAGTGCGGATTTACGTAATTGGCGCCATAACGTCAGAAAACACGCACACAGGAAAAACGAGAAAGTAAAAACACTCGGTTTGCCCTAACAAAACCTTTGAAGACTTTAGTTGAGCCAACCAAATATTTGGTTCATCAAGTAAAATCAGAGAATATTAAAAGCAGGGTCTAGGAGTCTCCCCCAGAATACTAAAGAGGGGTCTTGGGGCCCCCCTAGATTAAGTTGTATGGTAGAGAGTGTTCGTGAGGTATTTCCTACGATTTATTTTCAATGATTTTTCGCCGCACTTTCCATCGATCTTAGACTAAAGTGCGTCTGTACGTCCGGCCAGACGGACCTTTTTAATTAGTTACGTGCGATATTTAGCTTTTCCTCTTTCACGTCCTCAACTTTTTTTTTGTATTTAATCAGATCGCGCGCGCCTACTGGAGAGAACTAATTTCCTCAGCTTATCACTCTCCATCTGCTTCTCCTCACCCATCCCCCCATGAGTTAGTCGCCCCTCTCCATCGTCACTCTAATCCAGGGCTGCCGTTTTGCGTATAATCAATGCTATTTTTCAATTCACCGATGATTCCACCGGTTGAGAAAAGATTACAAAGTTCAGTTCAGTGCATGACTATATTAAACTAAAATACTCGCATCTGTAATCTTTTCTCAACCGGTGGAGTCATAGATGACTTTAAAAAACTTGCGGATATTTTAATTAATCAACGGAGTTTCCACCGATTAAGGAAAGATTACAGATCAGAGTATTTTCGTGCATTCCAGTCATACACTGAACTGAACTGTGTAATCTTTCCTCAACCGGTGGAATCATCGGTGAACAAAAAAATAGCATTGATTATACGCAAAACGGCAGCCCTGCTCTAATCTTTCTTCCCCCCTTCGTCAACTTTGCCTTTAACCCGCCGTCACTCGCGCCCTAAAAACTTCCGCGAGTAGTCGCGCGGGGTCGTTTTCGACCCCAAAGTTCTTTCGTCCCATTTTACCATTGTCATTCAAAATTTTGATTTCAACCATGCAGAATAGTAATAAGTATGTCTTTGAAAAGCTTTTCACGTGAAAACTGGGTTTGAAAAAAGAATTTTACGTTCAGTAATTGCTATATTGTAATCTGTGTCGGAAAAACCCTAAAAATGTGATATTTTCCAGATTTTTATCGGTCAGCTGCCTTTAACTAGTTTTGAAACTCCTAAACCGAGGTTTTTTTACTTCTAGGCACTACTGAAGATAATTTCATGAAAAAAAAGTAGGGGGTTATGGGGGCAAGTTTTCGAGATATACCCCCCTCAATACCCCTCCTATATTTAGTCCTAAAATTTTGGAGATGAAACAACTAACCATCTGAAAAACTTTATTTTTTACCGAATGAGATGGAATAAACGCCAATTAATGTAAACAAGATTCTATCAACCAACAAACGGAATCGAAATTGAGGATTCAGGGGAGGGCTGGAGGGGAAAAGGGGGTTGGGGGGTTAGCAAAGTGGAGATCCTTGAAATTTTTTTTGCTGTGATCTTTTTGCTTTTCGTACATGATTCCAGATACCCTTTTTCACCTCCCTTCCGCTTTTCCCCTACCATTCACCTTCATTTCCCCTCTCATTCCCTTTTTTCCCTCCCCACTCCCCGCCCCATGTGATATAATCAAACTTTCGCAGAAAAAAACAAAAACATTTATGATAAGTGGCGTCGCGTGTAATCTGGCAACGCCGCATTTCGTGGATTCAAATGCATGAAAAAAGTCAAACTAATGGAGGTGCGCAGTGCATTCCCTCGAATCGACACTTTGCACGGGTTTGAATGGACAAAACGCAGTGCTGCCAGATCGCAAGCGGCACCGCACTGATTCAGGTAAAAATGGATACGTAAGAAATTGGGATAAACGAGTAATTTAGAAAAAAACAGTGAGAGCAAACATTAGATTTGCTGAAAGTATTGTAGTAAGTATAGAAAAGTAAAAAACCAACGGCAATCACATCCCGCAAGTGTAAACAAGGCACAGAATCCACGTTTACGTTATGTTCACTCGGTCACATTTTATGAACGTGAGTAGTCGCGCGGGGTCGAAAACGACCCCAAGCAACTTTGACGCGTCCGTGCTTCAAAACGAATGATTGAATTAAGTTCATACTAACAGAGTGGGTAGTCAAAACTCTTGAAGGAAGGTACTGAAACGGACGAGCTAAAACTTTAAAATTTTCATGGACAAAATTGCATTTTTCTGACACCTGGGGTCGTTTTCGACCCCGCGCGAGTGATGGCGGGTTAACTCCGTTGGGCTGTGCGATCGGACTAGAAGTACTCGTGCATGTTACTAAGCGGTATCTGTTGTCTCTGAGAAAACACAAACATATCACAGAATGGAGCACTTGAAAGGTTTTGCTGTAGGCAAATTGTGTATCAATTCCAATGTAAAATGCTGCAAAAATAATAATGAGACCATTAAAAAAGTCTAAAACTCACTCCTCGCAGAGAAAACTTAACTTGAAATTTCGGGTGACCAGTGTCCACCCTTGCATGTATGCAACAACCTCGGATTCGGATCCCAAACAAAAGATCATGACGTGGAATTAAGTCCCGTCTTCCTCGTTTACTACGCAACGTAGATCTTTTCCGTAGTTACGACCGTGCTCCCAGTGACAAAATGTGTATAAATGAAACTTTAATTCCGTTAAATTTACTTTTTGAAAGCAAATTCATTAATCTCATTGTTCAAATTCGTAAGTTATGTTCTTTTGCTTGGGGTCCGATCCTACGTTGGTGCATACATGCAAGGGTGGTCACCTGAAATTTCAAGTTAAGCTTTCTCTGCGAGGGGTGAGTTTTAGACTTTTTTAATGGTCTCATTGTTATTTTCGCAGCATTTTATATTGGAATTGATGCTCCATTTGACTACAGCAAAACCTTGCAAGAGCTCCATTCTAAGACTAATGAATGTTCGGTATACAGACGCACAGTGCAGCGACCTGTGGACAAAAGTCAAAAAACCGACCATCTTGTAGGGTTTTTTGGACTTTTCTAATGGAAAGGGGGGTAACCAATGGGTAAGTTTCCGGCATTAGTTTTCTTTAATTGCAAAATCAACGGCTGTGGCGACAGTGGGAAGACAAGAGATCGACGCTTCAGATTCGGCGACGCGCATTTGAGTTACGCAGTGGCGCTACCCTAGATGAGTCAGAGCACGAAGACAAAATGTCGGAATAACAACAACTATGGATCTCTCCACTTCCGATAAGTTATTTCTTCAAGAAAATAAGTTTGTTCACTTATTTAATTGAAGTAGTTCGCTTATTAAAGCTATTTTGGAAAAAAGGTTAAATTTGCCCGTTTTTTTAATTATTCAAAATGTTTGGAGACGTGTATAAAAAATATAACGAATTATAACGCCCCCATTTTCTCATATTTTGTAGCCCAAACTATGAGGATTCAGAATATTTATTCAGATTTTGCGCAAACTTGCGCATAATCTCACGGCGATAGTTTGAAATGTGCCGGTTTTACCATATTCCCTTAAAATCGTGTTTAAGCTGAGCTCATAGTAATATTCATAATTCTTCTGAATTAGTTGGTATGGAGAGCCATAAGGGCTTAAGACCTTAATGAAACAATGAGTTGTGGTAACAAAGTCGTCTTGTATGATTCTATTGCTTAATAATCCCTCTTGTGATTCTCATTTCTTTAAATTGCTAAGTGAATGTTCTTAAATCAGAATAAAGAACTGATAGAAATAAGAGAAGAGGCAGAGTATTTTCTTCGAAACATCTTGGCTAGGTACCTAATAAACAGCCTACTTGAGACTGAAATAATTAATGCTGCATTACAAAACTGAACTTAACGAGTAAATGAAGCAGAATGAACATCTTCAGGATTTAACGATGACACGCTATAATAATTAAGTCACGAATTTACAAGTGATATATTTTGGCATCTTAGAGTCATTTTTGCAATTGAAAAGGAGAGTGCAAAATGGAAAGTATCTATAATATGTTTGACATTTTGATACTTTTAGCATAAATACGGATTAATCTAAGAGAGAATTATTTCACTCTACTGCCTGAGAAAAGGCCGTAAAAAACCCTTTAATTTCATTTGACAATGCATTGCCGCAATGGTGAAACTCATTAGGTGAAGGTTGAAGTTGTGTGATTACATACATCCACGTTCGCGCCTCAACACTCTCGCTACAATTGAATCAATATATATTTATTACATAATTTGTTTCAATATCTTTTGATGAAGACTAAATTTTACTTTCCTTAATAATTAGAGAAGTCGTTTACGCTTTGTTCACGTTTTTTTTATAACATATTTTTATCGTTGTTATCAAACTCATTTGGTGAGTTTTTTTCTTCTTTTTTTGAGCTCCTTGTTTTCCTACCAAGCTCACATTATGTTTTATCTAATAAATAATCCAGCTGCACCCTCAACAAGGATATCTGATTTTTGATAACTAGTAGTATAGTATTTATTTGTTGTCAGTCCGACAGAAAAAAAGAGAAAAAAAAAGAAAAAAAAAAAGGAGTTGCAATTCAAAAGTGTTTTCCAGATTGAAGTGGCATGTACATTGGTAGGAGGTACAGTGAGATTTTTCTAGGCCCTATGATCATCCCTCTTTCGAGAAAAATAATGTATATACGTGTAGTATTTCATTGTCTTAGCCTAAATATATTTTTGATACCATCCCACCAATTCGTCAAGTAAACCGATAGAAAAATAAGGTATTTTACTATGACAGAAAAAGGCGTCAAAATAATGCTTGTCGATTCTTGGTGATTCTGCGGCCCTCCTGCCCCCTTCAAGATACCATTCAAAATTGTAACTTTCCCAGTGTTTAGCTTAATAAATTACCTACATTTTGCCCAAGTTTCAAGTCTTCATCTGCTTTCGTTAAAAAGTTATGACTTTTGTCCGTATCTCCCATAAGGTCAAAGCACTGTGAGACGCCAGACGGTCCCCGAAAGACGTTGGATGGTGAGCGTTTACGTGCGGCTTTAAATGGCCGTAGGTGCTCACCAAGCTCACCAATCATCTGGGAGCAGTGCCGTTAGTATCAAACATTTATTGGTCCCTGGGCATATATGGGGTAGAGGAAGAAGAAGTTGCGGTCTTGCTCGAAGCTGCCAGAAGTCAAAGAGGTTATGTCGTCTTGTGGGACAAACGATAGCGACATATCGATAGAGAGCCTGATACATGCGTTATTATCCCAAATCGGTAATTAGGATAAATGATGAGAGGATTTTACATTAAGATGTTGAATGCACATAGATACCAATCTATAAATTTGGTACTTTGGTCGTGGAAATGGTCGAGAGGGAAACTAGATGCGAGTGATTTGCAAGACGCAGAAAATCAAAGTATCATATTGCGAGAGGGACGATTGTGATGTCGAACCTGTCCATTTCCCGACGCTTGGCAATCCCGTTAGATCAGATCTAACCAGGGCTGCCGTTTTGCGTATAATCAATGCTATTTTTAAATTCACCGATGATTCCACCGGTTGAGAAAAGATTACACAGTTCAGTTCAATGCATGACTGTAATAAACTAAAATACTCGCATCTGTAATCTTTTCCCAACCGGTGGAGTCGTCGATGACTTTGAAAAACTTGCGGATATTTTAATTAATCAACGGAGTTTCCACCGATTAAGGAAAGATTACAGATCAGAGTATTTTCGTGCATTACAGTCATACACTGAACTGAACTGTGTAATCTTTTCTCAACCGGTGGAATCATCGGTGCATTGAAAAATAGTATTGATTATACGCAAAACGGCGCAGCCCTGGATCTAACGGGATTCTTGTCAGTGAGTTGGCAAGATCGGAATAAATTATCGGAGGGTGTGCAAGGCTGGCGCCAAGCAACCCCCGAGGTTGAGGCGTCAAAACGAATCATAAGTCCTATCTCACACATAGTGACAGCATAGGCGATCTGAATCTGCGGGCCGATCATTTACTTTCATCGTTATAGCGATCGTTAAGAGTGTATATGAGTGATTCTGTTGGTCGAAAATTGTAAAACTTGACCGTTGCTATATGATAACCATCGTGGAAGTGCCCGCTATTTAAAGATTACTCATGAACATCCTTTATAGAACGGACTCTTTAACGATGGTTAATATAGCAGTGGTGGCAATGGTTTTACAATTTCCGACCAACAGAGTCACTCATATACAATCTTAACGATCGCTTTAAATATGAAGTAAATTACCGGCCCGCTGGTCTGTTTGCCTCGCCTTTTTTAACCTGAAATCAAAAGTTGTAATTATAATCCAGTGGAAATTGGTTTTAAACGAAAACGCAAAAGCGTTTTATAGACACTAAATTCTAATTCAACGAACCAGGTGAAAAAATGTTGCTTGTTTCTGTCGAGTGACATTTTCTTTATCGTGAAAATCCTCCCAGAGGAGACGGTTATATCGACTTCTGCGTCCAGATAGCCACTCTCAAACACTTGCACTTTCGTTTAAAACCAATTTCCACTGGATTAATTACAATTTTTTTTTTTTTTTTTTTTTTTTTTTTTTTTAAAGGTAAAAAAAAGTGAGGCAAACAAACCGAGCCCGTGTGAAATGTCCATAAGAGACAGTGACGGCGTGAAACTTGGCAACTTTGCACTTTCTCCATTTAAATTCACCAAAAAAGTCGAACGGGTTTAATCATCGGCGATGACCAAGCACTTCGATCTTTCTAATGTGTTTCAATGGGAAATAGGAACGTTGCCAAATTGCACGTCTTGCGACTGATTAGAGATTTCCATCATGACTGCCTCCTTGAAGTTTCAATAGCCTCGTTTATGCGAAAGATCTGAACCTGGGTTGAGTCAACCCGAGTTGAGTTTCAACCTGGGTCCAACTCAGGTTAGCGCATAAACACCCGTATTTTTAAACTCGAGTTCGAAGGATTTCTTTCTTCTTCTTCACTGCGTTTGTTTACATTTTTGACAAAAATGGCGGCGATGCTTGGTGCGGTACGGACAAGTGTGGCCGCATAAGACGCGTGCTTAACCTCGCTCGGATTGGTGACATCGATGCCGCATGAACCCGGGTTCTGAACTCCGAGGTGTTTATGCGTGAAATCTCAACCCGAGTTCACCGACTCGACTCGGGTTTGAATCGGGGTCGAGTCGAACCCGAGTTCAGCGAGATCCGAAGTGTTTATGCGAGCATCTCAACCCGGGTTCAGCTGAACTCGGGTTCTAGAACCCGGGTTGAGATGCTCGAATAAACGAGGCTAATATCACACGTTCCATAAATCCTTTTCATCGCTACAGCTCGTTGACGCATAAAATATGCGGATTTTAACCTCAAATCTGTCAACGCTGCAACACTGGAACCACCTGAAGCCAGCAACCCTGTTATACTAGCAAGTCTCCGGCTACTCCATTCAAATAATCCGCTTGGCACGGATTACTGTAGTTGTAGTAAAAGACAAGTAAATTCTCTCACGAGTGTCACCAACAGCACCTATGTTTTGCAGGGACAAGTGTGGCTTTTGATAAAAGGCGACGGTATACTTACACGGCCACAGCGCACAAAAGGGCAAATCAATGGAAAGGATTGGACATGAAATATAAGGGCCATTCTACAGGAAAGTGGACACGATATGCAAAAATTGAAATTTAAAAATGAGTGCCTAGCAGTCTTTTTTTTTGCATTAAAATGCAACCAGAGACGAAAATATTATCTAAATCTAATAAGGTCAAACGTGTTGATGTTACATCAGGTTTGGTGTGTATTTTCAATGCCAAAATCACACGCGTCCCACCCGTTACGCTACTTTTTAATTTTTTTAGAGGAAAATAATTTAGTAAATGAAAAAAACTTTCAGTAGGATCAAAGTTTATACCCTCACCTTTAACATATTTTTTCCAAATTTTTATCTCTTCAAAACTCACAGAGCTTCAACTTTTTCTGAAGTGATTCAAAAACCTTGTCTATTTCCTGTCCCACCCGTTACACCCTTAATTTGCTCTTTTTTCAGCTTTGGATAGACTTTTTTTTAAATTTTGAAAATCCAATCACTATCTAGAAGTTAAGACCTTTCTGTTGGCGGGATAGTTTTATTCATTTAAATGATTAAGAAGTTGATTGAGTTTAAATGGAGCAGTTGCATTGTTGCCAGATGGCACGCGACACCACTGGATATACGCATTAAAAGTCGCCTCTCCATGTCCGGCCTCTCCAGTGGCGAGGCGTGCGATTTGGCAACATTTATTTTTCCCCCATTTAAACATATTAGAAAGGTCGAAATGCCTGGTAACCGCCGATGGCTGAAGCGTTCGACTTTTTTGGTGAATTTAAATGGAGAAAATACATTGTTGCCAAATTCCACGCTTCGCTTTCCTATTGATTCGCATTACTGTGCGATGGTGTAACCGGTGACATCAACAGTGGCGCAGTGCAGCGTGAACTGAGCGCGGTGGACAAACGTGACAGGAGGACAAGGACACCTGTCGAATTGCCAGGCTTCGCTCTTTAATCTTTCCGATCTTTAGCCGTCCCCTCAGAAAAAAATAAAAATAAAATAAAATGAAAAATACAAATAAAACATTGCAAAAAAAATCGCGTAACGGCCGTGCGTAGTCTGATAGTGCGCAGTTGCAAGTTGCAAAGTCCGAGAATCAAATTGCATCGTTCAAGATCTTGCAAGGTTTCGCTGTAAGCAAATGGACTATTCATTTTTAATGTAAAATGCTGCAAAAATAATTAAGTGACCATTCCATTTAACAAGTATTTTATGGTAGAACAAAAAGATGGTTGCATCTAGAGTCCCTATATGTAGAGAGTTAAGACAAGAGGGTAGTCAACTTCTGATTGGTCGATGAGTTTTAGGCTCTACGGATGCCGCCATTGGATGCGATTTTGCACTTTTGTTTACAATCGCAGTTGTTTACCAACGGTATTTTGCGGATAAAGAGTTAATTTTCGACGAATCTGTTAATTTTAATCATGATACGCCTAAAGAATGTCTATAAATCCCAAAAGAATCTTTCAAAGCGTAAATAGATGTCGATCCACAAAAGCAGTAAAAGATTACATCGTTAGAAACTCAGCGGCACTGTAATCTTTGCAGTGGACGAAAACACAACAACGGCCCTCAGAATGTAAACAAATGTGTAAAATCGCATCCAATGGTGGCGCCCATGGTTTCACTTGTCTTAATTAACTATCAACATATAGGGACTCTAGTTGCATCACCCTGGCAAAACTCTTGTCACCAAAGCAGTGGCGGCTCGTGAAATTTGGCAACAGTGTACTCCTCCCATTTAATCAATGCAAAATAATCGATTCTCCCGGAGGCTGTCAGCCTCCGCAAGAATCGATTCTTTTACCTAAGTTTAAATGTAAAACTTGCATGGTTGCCAAATCGCACGAGCCGCCACTGCACCAAAGATCACCATCAAGTAATCTAACTGTCACCTAAACAACGTTATATCACCTAATTTAGGTGACAGTTGGAACCATGGGGCAGTTGCAAGGGTCTGAAACTTTGTGTTTTGTTGAAGGAAAATGATAGTACTTGATGAGCTGAGAACAATGGTGTCTTTGGTTTTTTCATCAGTGTCCCGGTTTTGGAGATACACACCCGTAAAGTTGCAAAAAATCGTGTGCGTAGTGACGTCACTACGCGGAATCCCCATTTAAAACAATGTATTTTGAGCAAAAATCCCATCTCCGGAACAATGAACCTTCATTAGAAACCAAAGGAATCTTTGTTCTCAGCTCATCAAGTACTTTCATTTTCTTTATAAAAAACACAACATTTCAGACCCTCGCAACTGCCCCAATTTCGGTAATCTTCGGTGCTCAGTTTTACCAGGGATTTTTTTCTCTCGGTCAAATTCACTTTTTAGAAGTAATCAACAAATATATGGTCCAAAATAATATTCTCACATTTCCCATCATTCTTTTTTTTGTACTAAGGATTATAGGAAATATTTGTTACCTATTAAATTAGGTGATATCACCAAGAGTTCTTCTTGATGTCACCTTGTTTTGGTGACAATTGGAACAATTTTAGATTACCTTTTGTGACTAGTTTTGCCAGGGCTAGGGCCTTAGGGGTTCACCCCAGAATTATTTTGATGTGAGGAAGTGTTCGTGGGGTATTCCAGAGTTGGGCAACCGAATAATCAGAAATAATGAAATGCCTCCGGCAACACTGAAAACTGGGTTTGCTACCTGAGTTGAGGAAAGGGAAACACATGGAAGGTATAGGTCAATGGGTCTGTTGCAAAATTTTCCTACAGCATTATAGAGTGTTCAATCTCATGTAAAATCGCGTGAAAAGTCCTTTGGTGGCATCAGAAAGTCATACAATGCAGTATGAAACTCACGAGAGACGTTTACTGAAATCCAAGATGGCGGTAAAATATCAAGCAACCTGTATGCATGCACCACGAACATTCAAGGATAGCCAACCTCACAATATCGATCTCACTCAATCACAACGTAAATAAACACATAACCTCTGAAGCTGTGAGGTTATCAACGTTGGCAATCCTTGGATGTTAAAGGTGCATGCATACAGATTGCTCGTTATTTTACCGCCATCTTGGATTTTATTAAACATCTTTTGTGTGTTTATTATCGCATTTCATGACTTTCTGATGCCACCAATGGACTTTTCGGGCGATTTTACGTACGATGATATACTCTATATCACTATATCGTTGCAGCAAAAGTTTGCGACAGACCCATTGTAGAATTATTCGTCGAATAATTCGATTGACTCGGCGTTGCCGGACACACCGAATAATCTCCGAATAATTTTTTGCCCAACTCTGGGTATTTCCTATAGTTTATTTAATGGTCTCATCGTTATTTTTGCAGCATTTTACTCCAGGATTGATAGGCCATTTTGCCTGTTGCAAAACATTTGCAAAGAGCTCTATTTTACGAGCCGCCCGCGCCGCTGTGACAGCAGCACGTTCGATCCCTATTAATCTCTCCTCCCCCTCCTCCCTCCCACCCTTCCAACTCTATCCCCTCCTCTCCCTTCCATCTCCTTCCCCTCCTCTCCCTCCCTCCTTCCCACCCCCTCCTCTCCCTCCCCTCACATTTCCGCCCCCTCCTCCCCCACTCGCTCATTCATAAAACTCGATTAACGAGTTTTAATTGCTGCCGCGGCGCTCGAAAAAGAGGAGCCGATACAGTTGGAAACGGCGCGGTGCACAGTGGGGCGAATCAATGGAAAAGGCCGGACATGAAGTGGCGACTTTAAAATGGTCGTTTATCTTCGTTATTACGCAGTGTAGAAGTTTGAAACTGGTCTCATTGGTTTTGCTGTAAAATTTGCTTTAAGAATCACCCCTTATAGTTTGTTCTTTGACCGTGAAAACCAACGAGCTATACCAGTGGCGCACCGAGAAATTTGCCTTGGGGGGGGGGGGGGGGTTTGGTACAACTCAAACTCCGGGGGGTCTGGGGGGTATGGAATACCCCTCAGTACAAGCGGGGGGTCCGGGGGTCCTCCTCCGGAAATTTTTTTCAATTTTCCTGACCTTCAGATTGAATTGTACGGTACTTTCATTACAGGAAAATTGAAATGTACAAATATATTTTCGATTCTGCCACCACGAAATCGTTGCTCTAGACTCATGGTAATTGGAAGGAGAAGAGTCGAAAGAAATGTGGATGAAGGAGCCATGGAATATTCACGGAGGGGGTTCACCGAGGGGTTAGATTTTATCCCCCCCGGCATAGCGAATAACTCTTAAGCAAATACGGATAATATGGAATTTATTCACCTTGAACCCCCTTTCCTAGCTGATCACGATTTTTTTTCTTTCTTTTTTTTCTATTTGTGAAGGAACCGCATCCTCTCTCTCTCTCTCTCTCTCTCTCTCTCTCTCTCTCTCTCTCTCTCTCTCTCTCTCTCTCTCTTTCTTTCACTCTCTCTCCCTCTTTTTTTTTTTTTTTTTTTTTTTTTTTTTTTTAAAGGCTTGGGGGGGTAACCCTAAACCCCCCCCCCCTTCGGTGCGCCAGTGAGCTATACATTTATCTAGAGTGGCGGTTTAATAGGTAACCTGCGTAACCACCATGGGGGATTTTTAGGTTAGGTTTAAGCGAGTAATTTGTCCATTTGTTTCCGTGTATTTTGGTGCGGCGCCACCGCACAGTGGATTGGAACGTGATTTGATCCACTGTGCGGCGCTCCGCACCAAAATACACGGGAACAAATGGACAAATTACTCGCTTAAACCTAACCTAAAAACCCCCCACTGTGGTTTCGCAGGTTACCTATTAAACCGCCACTCTAGATAAATGTATAGCTCGTTGGTGAAAACATTCAAATTTGTAATTTTAGTCATACATTTCTTGTCCTATACCAATGTCGATTGGACTCGCTCCACACTGTGCGGCGTTCACAACCGTTGCAACAATTTTTCTCGTTTTTACCTTCTCGTGAAAAATGGATCTGTTTTCTCTTCTGCACTTCATGCCACTCCTGATCAGCCTTTGAGCGAACCTCCACGCGGTGCGGTGCGCTTCGTGATAGCAGTTTTCAGACGCACTTATATATGCAAGTTTGCCAGATGTGCTGAGTTCCTTCACAAGTTCTGGATTTTTACGAACTGCAGACATTTTCTAACAAACTTTGCATATGGACAAGACATATGCTAACAGATTCTTCGTATGGATAATTAAGAAAAAGTTTGCCAAAGTATCCTGAGACCAATAGGCACTTTGTGTGTACGACACGACTTCAAGTATTTCAGCCGAGGAATCCGAATTTTTCATTAGTTTCGCTCCAGCTTCTACGGTTCTTCCTTAACTTTCCTAGTTTTCACTTGGTATCCGTTGAATCGTAAATTTGAGGTTAGATGCAGATAATTTCAGTTTTCCGAAGGAAAAATGAGTCTAGAGGGAAAGTAGAGACAAAATTTAAATATAGCGTGCTAAATTTCACGCTAATATGCAAAATTTCAGTTTACGTAGTAATAAAATTAAAATTTATCGAAGAGTTATGCGTGTAGGAATTTCGTTAGCAAATGTCTGCAGAACCGTTCGCTTCAAGTTCTGAAGTATTTTGATTATTGCGAGGGGCGGTGCAGAGCAGAGCTGACATTTTGCGTATAATTAATGATATTTTTCAATTCACCGATTATTTCACCGGTTGAAAAAAGATTACAAAGCTCATTCCAGTGTATGACTTTACCGCATCAAAAAATACTCGAATTCGTAATCTTTTCTCAATCAGTGCAATTGCCGTTTAATTAGATATTAAAATATCCGCAAGTTGTTCAAAGTCATCGATCATTCAACCGGTTGGGAAAAGATTACAGATGCAAGTATTTTCATTCACTGCAGTCATAAACTATGAACTGAACTTTGTAATCTTTTCTCAAACCGGTGAAATCATCGGTGAATTGAAAAATGTCATAAATTATACGCAAAATGGCAGCTCCGATGCAGAACAATAAAAATCAAATTTTAACACTAAAAAGTGAACTGATCCCTAAAACAGTCGGCGAAAAAAATTATCATCAGATTCTGGCTCTGTTTGTAGCATTGATACATGCAAAACTGTAAAAATAATACATCAAAATGCTTTGTAGTATGAAGTGAATGATAAAAAATAAAACCAATTTTCGGTGCTTAGCTCCCCTTAATATTATCAGGATTCTCGTGAAAACTTTCATAATTTCTTTTCAGGAACTGTTCAGTAGAACTCCGTTAATTTTCTTCGACCTAATTTCAAAAATTTCTAGAGCTTTTGGTAGGTCGAAACTATGAAAAAAACTTCGAGCCGAATATGTTCTACAGTGCAAGTTCTTTTCAGATCCCCCCCTAATATATATATATATATATATATATATATATATATATATATATATATATATATATATATATATATATATATATATATATATATATATATATATATATATATATATATATATATATATATATATATATATATATATATATATATATATATATATATATATATATATATATATAGTAATAATAAGTAAAACAAAATAAGTGGTAAGTGCCTGAATATTTTTTTAAATAATTTTTCTGGATTTTATTCAAAGAACAATAAGGCAAGAAAAATTACAATTTTAGATTTTAAGAAACAAACGTTTCGGCTGCAAAACACTAGCCATCTTCAGTGTAAAATTTAAATACATTCAAAAGAAAAAACAACCAAAATAAAGGAACCACAAACGGTTACATGATGAAAATAGTGAAAAAAGAAAGAGCAGAAAGAAAACAAAGAGACGCAGACGCAGTCTACCCTGGACAAAGGAGCACTGAAGATCACAAACAAATCAATCACGGAAAAGTAGCAAAAAACACACAGTTGCCACATTGCCGCATGAATCATATAAAAAAAAAAAAAAAAAAAAAAAAAAAAAAAAAAAAAAAAAAATACAAATTTTAATTTGGCCTAAAGAAAAAACCCATCATACCTTTTGCTTAAACCTACAGTGTCATTTCTGAAATTAATTGCATTTTGAGACCTTTTTATATGAATAGCTTCTAACGTTAGTCTGGCCTTCCTATTATTCTCTCTGGCAAGGACTTTGGAACAAAGGAAAAAAAGGAATCAACAAAATTTGAATTCAACCCCAAAAGCCAAGTTTGTAGCTCAAAACATTTTAAAAATTCCATATATTCCTGTTCTCTCTGAAAGTCTAAAAACAGCATTAGAACCGATAGGAGTACAACCCGTTTTCACTAAAAATTTTTCCAACAAGAAATTGTTTACCAACTTAAAAAGTAAAGTTCCTACTGAGAAAATGTCAAACGTAGTTTATGAAATTAAATGTAAAGACTGTGAGGGAACCTATATTGGACAAACAAAGAGATATTTACAAGAAAGGATTAAGTCTCACAAATACGATAAAAAAGAACCCACTGCTCTTCACCATCATATGATAGAGTGTGCACATGAATTTGATTTTGAGCATCCCAAAGTCCTTGCCAGAGAGAATAATAGGAAGGCCAGACTAACGTTAGAAGCTATTCATATAAAAAGGTCCCAAAATGCAATTAATTTCAGAAATGACACTGTAGGTTTAAGCAAAAGGTATGATGGGTTTTTTCTTTAGGCCAAATTAAAATTTGTATTTTTTTTTTTTTTTTTTTTTTTTTTTTTTTTTTTTTTTATATGATTCATGCGGCAATGTGGCAACTGTGTGTTTTTTGCTACTTTTCCGTGATTGATTTGTTTGTGATCTTCAGTGCTCCTTTGTCCAGGGTAGACTGCGTCTGCGTCTCTTTGTTTTCTTTCTGCTCTTTCTTTTTTCACTATTTTCATCATGTAACCGTTTGTGGTTCCTTTATTTTGGTTGTTTTTTCTTTTGAATGTATTTAAATTTTACACTGAAGATGGCTAGTGTTTTGCAGCCGAAACGTTTGTTTCTTAAAATCTAAAATTGTAATTTTTCTTGCCTTATTGTTCTTTGAATAAAATCCAGAAAAATTATTTAACAAAATATTCAGGCACTTACCACTTATTTTGTTTTACTTATTATTATGTTTATATAGTGCCATATCTCAACTTAATTTAATATATATATATATATAATAAGTAAACAAAATAAGTGGTAAGTGCCTGAAAGTGGTATCATGCACAAGAGAGTTGCATTTGCATTTTTTATTTTATTTTGTTTGTGTTTAACTTTTGCCACGATGACTTTCTTCAAGGATATCAGGAATACCTATGGTCAAGGTACTGTAATATGTATTGATGATTTGGATAATCTGTATCGAAAGATTAAAGTTGCCGAAAACAATAAGTTCTTCCTCACACAGTGCAAAAAACTTAAAATTATGCCTAAATTTCTAGAAAAATCAAGTAACCATTTTGGAGTAATTCGTAATACGGCTAATCTAGAGAAAATAAAACGATTCAAAAATATTTTCAATTGGAAATTATTGAACATCTTAATTAGTGATAATGTATACCATTTAAATTTTCTAAAAGCAGAGTTTGACCAAAAGGTTATCAAATTACACCAAATGATACCGGCAAACATTATTGATAGTGTTACTAGTTTTAACCATAGAAAGAATTGGATAGAAAATCTTAGACAAAAGAGTATTAAGAAAATTGAGAATCTAAAAAAGTTCAGTTTAGAGCATCAACAAATCAAAGAAATAAAAGTAGCTAGCGAAAAATGGTGCATCAATTTAACGGATAGAGTTATTCCTAAAAATGTACTCGACACAATAGCATTAGGACCTGGCTTTGTATGTTTTGACCGCAGTGATTATAAAAATAAAGGAATTACCGCAGCAGCTAATCTATGTAGGGTGGACAACATTGTTGCCAACTTAGAAAGTACGCATTTTGAATTTGAAGCTTTACAAAATGAAGCACGCGTAAAAAATGTAGACATTGTATCAAAATTTCCCTTTATGACATAAAATTTAGGGAAGAACCAAAAGTTTAATGTGAATAAAGGTAAAGAATTGTTTCATAAATCAGTAAAACAAGGAAATATTGATACCTCAAAAATTTTTGAAAGAAAATCCCGATATTTATATTGTCATGCAGACAAATGTAACAAGTCCGTAATAATTACTGAAGAGATGTATCATTCAAAATGATGGATTTATTAAACGACTCTACTGTGTACAAACAGATAAAAAGAGATTTGTCAAATACACAACAATTGAAGAATAATTCCATGATAAATAATTGGTATAAAAATAAATTCATTAGCCAGGATATGAAAGACAATTTAATCATGAAAAAGGCATTACCCCAAAAATTTATGGACTCATTAAAATACATAAGCCCCGGGAAAACCAGTGAGACCAATTTTTAGTTGTATACAATCTCCCTTTTACAAGATGTCAAAATATTTCGCAACTATTTTGAGTAAAATTGTAGGAAAGTCTAAGTTTAATATTAAAGACTCATTCCATTTTCAAAAATTTGTTAAGCATCAAAAAGTACCGGAAAATTTTGTTTTTGTTTCTTTAGACGTCATTTCTTTATACACAAATGTGCCCATAAAGTTTGCTTTGGAAATAATCGATAAAAATTGGCCCAAAATTGAGAAATATACCTCAATTCCGAAAAAAGAATTTTTATATGGAGTAGAAACTTGTTTAGTGTCTAATTTTTTCCAGTACAAAGATTTATATTTCCAACAAAATTCAGGATTAGCAATGGGTGCTCCACTATCTGCCTGTGTAGCGAATTTGGTGATGGAATTTGTTGAATCTGAGTTATTGAAAACATTAATGTTCAAATGCATTTTTTACAAAAGATTTGTCGATGACTGTATAGCATGTATTCCTCGTGAAAACTGTAACGCATTTTTAAATCACTTTAATAGTTTTCATGAGTCATTACAATTCACCATGGAAATTGAAATTGATAAAAAAATAATTTTTTAGATTTAACTCTTGATCATGTTAAGAATGAAAAAGTTATGACAAAATGGTTTCAAAAGCCTATACATTCAGGTAGGTATTTAAATTATTTTTCGGATGTCCCTTTTCATCAAAAGTTAAACATGGTAAACAACTTGGTCAATAGAGTTGTAACTTTAACTGATCAATGTTATTTGAAAGAATGTATTGTAAAAACTAAATCAATGTTACAAGAAAATGGTTATCCAGAAAATTTTATAGATAAAATTGTAAAAAAACATCAGTATAAAAAAAGGAATCAACAAAATTTGAATTCAACCCCAAAAGCCAAGTTTGTAGCTCAAAACATTTTAAAAATTCCATATATTCCTGTTCTCTCTGAAAGTCTAAAAACAGCATTAGAACCGATAGGAGTACAACCCGTTTTTACTAAAAAATTTTCTAACAAGAAGTTGTTTACCAACTTAAAAAGTAAAGTTCCTACTGAGAAAATGTCAAACGTAGTTTATGAAATTAAATGTAAGGACTGTGAGGGAACCTATATTGGACAAACAAAGAGATATTTACAAGAAAGGATTAAGTCTCACAAATACGATAAAAAAGAACCCACTGCTCTTCACCATCATATGATAGAATGTGCACATGAATTTGATTTTGAGCATCCCAAAGTCCTTGCCAGAGAGAATAATAGGAAGGCCAGACTAACGTTAGAAGCTATTCATATAAAAAGGTCTCAAAATGCAATTAATTTCAGAAATGACACTGTAGGTTTAAGCAAAAGGTATGATGGGTTTTTTCTTTAGGCCAAATTAAAATTTGTATTTTTTTTTTTTTTTTTTTTTTTTTTTTTTTTTTTTTTTTTTTTTTTTTTATATGATTCATGCGGCAATGTGGCAACTGTGTGTTTTTTGCTACTTTTCCGTGTTTGATTTGTTTGTGATCTTCAGTGCTCCTTTATCCAGGGTAGACTGCGTTTGCGTCTCTTTGTTTTCTTTCTGCTCTTTCTTTCTTCACTATTTTCATCATGTAACCGTTTGTGGTTCCTTTATTTTGGTTGTTTTTTATTTTTAATGTATTTAAATTTTACACTGAAGATGGCTAGTGTTTTGCAGCCGAAACGTTTGTTTCTTAAAATCTAAAATTGTAATTTTTCTTGCCTTATTGTTCTTTGAATAAAATTCAGAAAAATTATTCAAAAAAAATATTCAGGCACTTACCACTTATTTTGTTTACTTATTATTATGTTTATATAGTGCCATATCTCAACTTAATTTAATATATACTACACTATACTATACTATTACTACACTATTACTATATATATATATATATATAGATATATATATTTAAAATTTGTTTTTGAGCTTCTGGTCTTTTTTTTCGGAAATGCTGACATTTTCAAACGCTAAAATACGGGTTTGATTATTTCAAAAGATGCATCTTTTCAGGGGATCGTTGATTATCAGAGCCCTCAAGGGATGGGAATGAGGTCACGACCCGTTAAAGTTCAAATTTTTTAATTGAAGGAAAAAAGAAGCTTTTCAATTTTTTGAAATTTGGTCAAAATTGAACTTTGGCCTTCGACCAATGGCATGTATATTATATTTCTATGTTTATTTTTTGCTGGTTTTCACATAATATCCAAGACTTTAAAATGTACGAGTCACGCATGAACGCGTTGATTCGATGTAGAGGTCGTTTTACTAAAATATGGTGGCGTCGCCTGCAATCTGGCAACGTTGTATCTCCATTAAAATCCATGAAAATGATCGAAACATTAGGGATGCACAGTGCACTCCCTCGAATCGATATTTTACATGGGATCAAAAAGACAAGATGCTGCGTTGCCGGATTGCACGCGACTCCACTGCTAAAATAATTCACTTTAACCGACAACCCTGTATTACAGTCATTTTGCTCGTACCCGGCTTTTGAAAGTCTCCTAAGTTATCGATGTAATGAGTGTAAGCTTCAGTGGATTCGTTGATCCAATCGTCACGAACAGAGCTGCCGATTTGCGTAGATTTAATGGAATTCTGAAATTCACCGAAGATTCCACCGGTTGAGAAAAGATTACAGAGTTTAGTTCAGTGTATGACTGTAATGCACGAAAATACTAGCGTCTTTTATCTTTTCTCAACCGGTATATTTTAATTAATTAACGGCGTTTCTACCGATTGAGAGAAGATTACAGATCAGAGTTTTTTCGTGCATTACAGTCATACATTGAACTGAACTATGTAATTTTTTCTCAACCGGTGGAATCTTCGGTGAATTTCAAAATTTCATTTAATCTACGCAACTCGGCAGCTCTGGTCACGAATTAAAAGAGTCTGAACTGAACGGTTTGTAATTTGTATGATTTAAAGTGAAGCATATATGAAACTGGTTTCATAAATAGCGCGGGCAATGCACGAAGCACGTGCTTGTACTGACCTTTATAGGCTAGGCGTGTGTGGGTGATATCGGAAGTTTGAAAAATTGAAAAAATACCGTTTTTGTATGACGTCAAGAAAGAAATTGGACCCAAACATGTATTCTGTCTCACTCAGTCTCACACAGTTTCCCGTAAGAACTTAGATCTAAATTTTCTAATGAATGTGGAAATTTTCGCTGCCATAAATGCATTATGAAACATTACCTCCATCCAGTAGCGCACCGAGAATGTCTTCATCGCTCTCTTTTCTCCATTAAGAAACGTATGTTAGACAAGGATGGCCAAGGGGATAAAACCCCCTCTTTCTGTCCTTTTTCTACTTATACATTCAAATGGGAAATGAGAGAGACGGAAAAGATCCTGGTTCCGCCAATTATTCACTACCTTTCTCTTTTCTCCATTAAGAAACGTATGTAAGACAAGGATGGACAAGGGGATAAAACCCCCTCTTTCTGTCCTTTTTCTACTTATACATTCAAATGGGAAATGAGAGAGACGGAAAAGATCCTGGTTCCGTCAGTGCCTCAATCGGTAACTCCTTTGGTCTGTAATAAATTCTGACCCGCGGATGGAGTCATCATTTAGTGATTTTAAACGAATTTTCACGATCGAATAAGATCAACAGAACCAACCTAACCTATATATTCGAGGAAACTCAATTGTGTTTTTAGGTGTTTTCGGGGCATCGATGGCATCAATTCGAATTTGAATTCACCTCTGGACTTGAATTCAAAATCGAATCGATAGCATCGATGCCTGGAAACATCGATAAAATTCGAAAAACAAGATCCAATTTCGTTTCAGCCACAGTTGTCATGCGAAGGATTGGAAATGATTTTGTACAATGGGGCTGTTGCACAATTTTGCTATAAAGCGGTCAGATAGTCGTTTCTGATGCAAAAAACCTCCAAAAATCACGATATAGCAGCTCTAAAAACTTCCGAAATCCACTCCTAAAAACTCAATAATTGCTTTTATTTGCAAGAGGGTAATGGTGGCTTAGGGCAGTAATAATGGGAGATTCCCATCTAGTAATACTATGTAACTCCATCAAGAAGTGACGAATTAGAGACGAATTTCCTTTGACACCTGTGTCACTTGTCACGTTATCATATTCAGATGTGAATCAATCACTAAAGTCTACCTGTGGTGCGTAATTACTCTATATGAATCTTCTTTGACAGCATAGAGAGAGTGACGAAATTAAGATAGAAATCTCCCTTCATATGTGTCATACACCGCCATTAAGCTAGCACATTTAACCCTTTTCTGCATGAATTTTTTTTTTTTTTTTTTTTCAATGAAAAATTTTTTTTCAGTACAATTTTGATCCTTGAGACAGGGAAAAATAGTGAAAAATTTCTTTCCTTTATATTTCAATGGTAAAGAGCCTGAATATTAATTGTTCCAAATATGGCCTTACCCACATTTAGGTATCCATGCAACTGAAAATAAAGTTTTCAGGCTAAAAAAAGAAAATTAAAGTAGTAAAAAATAAGTCAGTAAGTTTCAATAGTTGTTGTTTTTTTTGTATATGGTACCCCTGCGTTACTCCCAAACATAACAATGAAAATCGGAAAATCTCTATCAGATTTTCAGTAAGCTATTTTCAACCACTCTGCACGTTCTCTATCCTGTGCTGCGCGCTCTAGGACAAAATCGACAATTCTTACTCGTTTAGTATCTGTTCCACATGTGACCCACCATGCAGCGACAGTACAACTCAAGTCTCCTACTTTTAGATAAGGCCTCAAAGTAATTGTTCCAGATCTGGGCTCATCTGCAGTTAAGGGTTATGGTAAACTTGACCAGAAATATGTTACATTTACCGATACTTTTAGTAAATTCGACATGCAATCAGGTAACATCACCCAGCACCTAGTCAAAACATAATATACTTCTGATTGACATTACCGTAACGTCTAGCAAGTGCAAAAATCAGGTATCCGTATGGTTATTTTCACCGTAGTTTTTTTTCCGTGTGCCATTGTTATTGTTAGAGATTTTTACTTATGAATCAACCATTAAATCGCTTACAGCAAAAGTGTGCAACAGCCCTATTCTATTAGACGTATTCGTGGCGAAATTCGCTTTTTAAAAGACTTCTGGATTTTGTTACAATTGAACGGGGATTTCACCGGTTGAAAAAAAATTACAGATCAGAGTGTTTTCTAGACGGAAAAAAAAGATTAGTGAAATTAACCATACGATAGCTGATTTTGGCACCTGCTAGATGTTATGGTAAACTTGACCAGAAGTATGGTACATTTACCGATACTTTGAGTAAATTCGACATGCAATCAGGTAACATCACCTAGTACCTAGTCAAAACATAGTATACTTTTGGTTAACATTGCCATAACATCTAGCAGGTGCCAAAATCAGCTATCGTATGGTTAATTTCGCCGTAGTTTTTTTTTCCGTGTAGGCACCGCATCACTCATAAACTGAGCTGAAGAGTCTTCAGTAAAGAGTGTAATCTTTTCTCAATCGGAGGAATCATATCGGTGAAATGAAAATACCATTAAATCAGTGGCGAAGCGTGAAATTTGGCAACGTTGTAACGTGTCCATTAAAACCCATGTAAAATATCGAATGCGAAGGTGTTCACCGAACACCCAATCGTTCGATCTTTTTAATGGATTTATCCCTTAACTGCAGATGAGCCCAGATCTGGAACAATTACTTTGAAGCCGTATCTAAAAGTAGGAGACTTGAGTTGTACTGTCGCTGCATGGTGGATCACATGTGGAACAGATACTAAACGAGTAAGAACTGTCGATTTTGTCCTAGAGCGCGCAGCACAGGATAGAGAACGTGCAGAGTGGTTGAAAATAGCTTACTGAAAATCTGATTGCTATTTTCCGATTTTCATTGTTATGTTTGGGAGTAACGCAGGGGTACCATATACAAAAAAAAAAACAACTATTGAAACTTACTAACTTATTTTTTACTACTTTAATTTTTTTTTTTTTTTTTAGCCTGAAAACTTTATTTTCAGTTGCATGGATACCTAAATGCGGGTAAGGCCATATTTGGAAAAATTAATATTCAGACTCTTTACCATAGAAATATAATGGAAAGAATTTTTTCACTATTTTCCCTGTCTCAAGGATCAAAATTGTACTGAAAAAAAAAAATTATTTTAATGAAAAAAAAAAAATCATGCAGTAAAGGGTTAAATGGACTCAGTACAACGTTGCCACATTGCACGCTACGCCACTGCATTTAATATAGACACGAAAGAACAGCTCTGCCACTTGGCAACAACGGAGACGTGCGGTGGATGAAAACGGCAAGAAACACTTTATAAACGTGGTTTGAGGTGGCGTTGATGGCGCGGCGGAGCGGTGGGGTCATCGATGCGTAAACAATATCACCGCGCGGCCACCGAACACACACCATCCACCATGCACCTTCCATCCTCACACCCGCTGCGATACTCATCAAACATCATAAAGTGGATCTATTTAACCGGGTTTGCGCCGGTCTCTTTTTATGCGACGGACGTCGAACGGTGTTGCGCTGGTCAGTGATGCTCAAAGTGTGTTTCATGCCGAGCACAACACAACAATGTAAAACATATCAATACCGGCTGTATTAATGAATCATGAAGACCTGTTTAGTGCAACGACACGAGATTAGAACAAAGAATGATCAGAGATGTTGAATCGAATGTGGATCAGAGCTGCCGATTTGCGTGGATTTAACGACATTTTTAATTTCACCGATGATTCCACCGGTTGAGAAAAGATTACATAGTTCAATTCAGCGTATGACAGTAATGCACGAAAATACTCTGACCTGTAATATTTTCTCAATCGGTGGAAACGCCGTTAATTAATTAAAATATACCGCTTGAGAAAAGATAAAAGAGGTTGGTATTTTCGTGCATTACTGTCATGCACTGAACTAAACTCTGTAATCTTTTCTCAACCGGTGGAATCTTCGGTGAATTTAAAAATGTCATTGAATCTACGCAAATCTGCAGCTCTGATGTGGATGTGTACACCAAACGCACCAGTGGCGTCGCGTGCCATCTAGCAACAATGCAACTTCTCCATTTAAACGCATTAAATATATCGACTTTTCCTTGTGCACTGTGCAGTGTGCACCCCCTGAATTCGATCTTTTACATGAGTTTAAATGGATAGAATACATTGTTGCCACATTGCACGCGACGTCACTGCAGTGCACCCAGCAGTGGCGTCGCGTGCAATGTGGCAACAATGTATTCTATCCATTTAAACTCATGTAAAAGATCGAATTCAGGGGGTGCACACTGCACAGTGCACAAGGAAAAGTCGACATATTTAATGCGTTTAAATGGAGAAGTTGCATTGTTGCCAGATGGCACGCGACGCCACTGGCACCCAGTACTTTGATTTTTATCATGGGATTAAATGGACGAACTGCAACGTTGCCAAATAGCACTCTACATCATTAAAATACACTCATTGTCCGTTCTGCGACGTTTTGTGGCTCTGCAACTTGCGCCCGGATCTGTGCCTTGAGCAGCAGCGCGGCGGCTCGCGCATGCAATATGACAATAATGTTTTCCCTTCATTTGATTCAATGCAAAACAATCGATTCAATAAAGGAGCAGTGCTTCACCTGCAATCGATTGTTGAATATAGATTCAAATGGAGGGAAAACAGTGTTGCCAAATTAAACAAGCCCTTATAAGCGCATATTTTTGTAGGCGGCGCTTCACCAGTGGCGTAGCGTGCAATTTGGCAACAATGTATTCTATCCATTTAAACTCATGTAAAATATCGAATTCAGGAGGTGCACAGTGCACAAGGACAATTCGATATATTTAATGAGTTTAAATGGAGCAGTTGCATTGTTGCCAGATGGCACGCGACGCCGCGCCACTGCGCTTCACAAATTAAAATTATATGTTGACTTATGATACTCAGGACCAAATTTGGAACTTTCGGTGACCTTCTGGATTCGGCCACAACTCAAGGTCACAAGTTTTTTATCATGAATGCCTGAATGGATCTAAAAAAATTGGGAGCTGTTAATCGTATTTCAACTTCAAACGACACAGTTTCGCACAGGGTGCTTTTTAGAACTATAGGCGAGACCAACATACATGAACATGACGCCCGCGCCATTAATTCATACGTCAATTCTGGAGGTGTGACGTTCGCTTGGCGTCGTACTATGGTCTGAGATTGAAAAAAAAAAAGTGGCAAAAATCAGTGCCCAGAAAAACAATGCTGAATTTAACTCTTTTTTGGTTAAAAGTAAGGACATCACTTAAAAACTATTTGTTTGACTCTTTCAATTAGTTAAACTATCACAACACGGAGGCAATTTAACTATTTTAAACAGTCAAACTAACAGTTTTTATGAGGTGTCCATATTTTTAACTAAAAAAGAGTTAAATTCAGCATTTTTTTTTTCGGTGTGGAAAAAAGTCATAAAAAATCAACGTTTTCTACGTAAGTTAAATAAGTTCAAAGTTTAATAACCATTTCTGTGACATAAGAATTACTTGTGCAGCGTGCTTCTAACGATTAACATTAAAATTGAAAGTTTTTAAATCATACTTTGATGAGAAATTAGCTCTTATTTTTGGTCATTTGCTGACGATCTCAGACCGTAGCGTGGCGCACTTTAAGAGTGAATGTTTAACTGTAGGGACTTTCTCACACCGTTTTTTCTGGGAAATACGGAATATCCCCAGACCCCCTTTAAAATAATAGGGGAGATTCTCGTACCCCCTTTAAAGTTTTTGGGGACACCCCTAGACCACCCTTTAGCATTCTGGGGGTGACCCCGAGACGGCCATAGGCGGCGCGTATAAGGGTCTAATGGGGCTATAGCCCCCCCCCCACTTTTTTGGGAACGAGGGGCTAAAAATAAATTTTGAACGAGAAAAAAATTGATAAAAAGGAAAAAGGAAAAAGAAAGAAAAGGAGAAAAAGAAGAAAAAAGGTTATTTATCCCCCCCCCCACCTGCGTCAAACGTTATTGTGAAAAAGGTGAAGAAAGAAAGAAAGAAAGAAAAGAAAAAAAAAAAAAAACTGTTGATTTTTAGCCCCCCCCCCACTTTTTGACCCCACGCGCCGCCATGCCAGTGCCGAGACCCCCCTTTTACCAATCTCTGATTTTAATTAAAAAAAAAAAAACGGTTTTCCTCCATACTAACCTAAAAGTTGAAATTCAAAAAAACGAAAATAAGAAATGGCCTTTATGGAATCTAGGAAGCAACATCTGTGCAGAATTAGAATGCATATGGATCAATCGTTCAAAAGTTATGTCGGTACACGGACTGACAGACTGACACACTGACTGACGACACAGAATTTGTTTGCATAAAACCCTGTAAATTTGAAAGGGTTAAAAAATATGTAGATATGATGCAAGGATAGTATTATTCGGCATGATGAAAGGCCATTATTTTGAAAAAAAAAAAAAAAAAAAAAGATTGATTTAGCCTTGAGAGGCCAAGTATTGAAACAAAACACATGGAAAATCTCTGCGCCACATTATGGAGCGAGTCAATGGGAAGGGTCGAACATGGTATAGCAAGTGCGTCCGTTTCATCGCGGAATCACAGTTAATTTGGTCTCTAAATCGAGTTTCTAATACCATTCCCGGGCAGTTTTTGATCGTAGATTTCATATTTGTCGGTATTTTGGGTGTTTTACCTACACCGAAAAAAATGAAATTATTAAAAAAGCAATTAAGTTGTGTAAAATCAGTAAAATAAAGCACATGCTAATTTTACTTGTTATTTTCGGTAAATCCTACTAAACGTATGGCTAATTTTACGATTTGAATTGTAAATTTTGCTTAAGTTTTAGTAATTTCTCTATTTGGATCGCAAATTATTCAATCTAAATAGTACATTTTACAATCCAAATCATTGTGACTTTTGCATATTACATGGCTGTTTTGGCGTGGCAGCTATACGACTTGCAAAAGTTACAATGCTTTGAATTGTTAAATTTACAATCCGATTGGTAAAGTTAATGATCCAAATTGTAAAATTAATCAAAATGAAGCAAAATTTACAATCCAAAACGTAAAATTAGCTATATGTGTAGTCAATTTTACTGAAAATGGCTGGTAAAATTAGCCTTTGCTTCATTTTACTGATTTCACAAATCTATTTTTTTCAGTGTACCCAAATATGATTTTTGTAACATAATATGTTACAAAAATCATATTTGGGTACACTGAAAAAAATATAGAAGATATGTAGAAGAAAAAACCTATAATCTGAAAATGGATATTTTTGTTTTGTGCCACAGACACTTGTTCAACAGTCTCGAACTCCGTGATTTTACCTACCGAGAGGAAAACTAGCTACAAAATGACTAATTTCAGCATTATTAAAGAGAAGGGGGGGGGGGGTTGGAAATGGAAAACTCTTCCCTCCCCTTCCTTTTGATTTATGAAAGACGATGTTGAACGTTAATGAAATTGAGCCCTTTTTTAGCCATTTCTAATTTGGTAGACGCTCCGTTTCGCCCATTTAAACCCGTGAAATCTATCAAACAAGTTAATGCAAAAAGAATATCGTTGAATTTGATTCAGTTCAATGTAAAAAATACGACATTGCGTTGTAAGTTTTCAAGCTTCGTTCCTGCATGCAAGGGCAGCCATGCCTTGACGCACGTATACATTGATAGCAAGTGAGAGTGTTTCTTCTGCGACCAATTTCAATTCTCCTTTGCAATAAATACTGTTATTCAAGCCATCGTTGTGGGTTATGTAAGTTATGTTATAGTAATCAAAAAGAATACATTTATTAATGAATTTCAGAAGAAAACAAAAATAAAAAAAATTTAATTTACGTGCGGTTAATCTACGCTCGGCGTTGCGTTGCTTAACTGCTATGATCAACATTGCACGACCGCATAATATACACAGTCACTTTACTAAACATTAAACATTTTGCCCAGGGTGCCTCAACACTTGGTCAGGGTGCCTCGACACTTTGGTCAGGGTGCCTCAACACTTTGGTCAGGGTGCCTCAACACTTTGGTCAGGGTGCCTCAAAACTTTGGTCAGGGTGCCTCAACACTTTGGTCAGGTTGCCTAAATACTTTGGTCCTCGTGACTAAAGAACTTTGATTGATTTTTGTCTAAAGCACTTTGGTCCTTCTGTCCACAGTTGCCCGGTATCGATATACTGGAGGCAGACTGTAGACTGGAGGACCGAAGTTTTTGGTCCACCTGTCTGAAGTGTTTTCTCAGTGATGCTTCTAACTGCTGCGTCATTTATTTTTTTCAAGTTTATTAAAAAAAAAAAAAAAAAAATATGTTTGACCTTTTTTGAGACTTTTGGCAACGCTGGGTCGCTCACATCTAGTGCACCAATTTTCCTTGATAAGAATGAAACTAGTCAGATTTTTACTTTGAATGCGAAAAAACTACGGAGAAATAAATGAAAATGAGGGGGCGTAAAAGGGAAGAATTTAAAGTCATATTTTAATAAGGTTGGTGATCCAAAGGTGGCCCACCCCAGCTTATTTCAGTTAATTACACGAATTGACGGTGGATAGCGTTAGTGCTGAGTAGCAGGATGCTATCGCTTCCCCCACTCCAAAAATCAAGATCATCGGGCGATTCAGTCGGGGCGGATTTTCGCAGGTCTTCAGCTAATTTTCACAGAAGTAAACAATCGTAAAAGCTAAGCCCTTAAATTGATTCCACCTTTGACTTTCAATTCATCATAATCATTATAACTTCTGGTGTAACTAGGTTCTAGATTCCGTTTCTGAACGATAAAATAGTATTTTAATACTTATTAGTGAAATGTAAAAGGGGGTGTCCTCCTTTAGGTGCATCAAAAATATTAGGGGTGATGGCCACCTTAGGTGCATGTTTAGCGCGATGTCAAAACTCTACTTTTTTTCAAACGCTAAAAAAACCTTAAAAACAAGCAAATTTTAAAAAAATGAAATCAACATATGATAGCCAACTGTCTGAATAGTAAAGTGACATATTTAGTTGTTTTTTTTTTTTTTTTTTTTTTTTTTTTTATCTTTCATGACATATACGTGCATATTGGCCCCAAGCATAGGTATGGCCCAAGGTTATAGATTAAAGAGGTATGCTCATCTGACTTCACGCCACGAAGTCAGTAGCGCGCAGTTCAAAATCCAGATCCAAGATGGCCAGAAAAAGCAGAAAACATTGTATACTCTTTCCAGAAAACATTGGGCTCCATCTCCACAAAAGCAGAAAATAGTCCGATGTTTTCTGGAAAGAGTATACACAGTCTTCCCATAAATACTGTCCCTCGCTAAAATGCGTCTAGCGAGAAAACGGCCAGAGATAAGCCCATAAACCCTTATATATTCTAAAAGGAAATAAAAATGGCTACAATTTGGTTTTTAGTTCATTAAAATCGAGTAACGCGTTCGCCTGCAAACGGGCAGTGAACGCGGCAACCTCGATGTGCCTTTTCTCGCTCGATTGTGATCAGTTTTCTGCGGTAAGTAGCGGTGTGATAACAACTCGCTGTATGTCCACGGATCATCACAGATAATCAATTGACGCTCTGGATTACAGCCTATGGGACGTCCTTGAGGATATGGCATGCAAAAAGAGACATCGCAATGTGGAAAGTTTGAAGAGAAGCATCTTGAAAGCAGCAGCCAACATCCCTCTTGCAAAGATCCGCGAAGCAATCGACGAATTTCCACGCAGGCTCCAGATGTGTGTCCAGATGAAAGGGATCATTTTGAGCACCTTTTATGATTACGATTGTAAGCCAACATTTTGTTCATTGTTTACATAAACTAATCTTGTCATTTTCTAAGGCGTTTCACCAATATTTTCATCCCCAGACAGTTTTAACGATTGCTTAACTTAAAAAAACGCGTCCTCAAATCGAGCGAGAAAAGGCACATCGAGGTTGCCGCGTTCACTGCCCGTTTGCAGGCGAACGCGTTACTCGATTTCAATAAACTAAAAACTAAATTGTAGCCATTTTTATTTTCTTTTAGAATATATAAGGGTTTATGGGCTTATCTCCGGCCGTTTTCTCGCTAGACGCATTTTAGCGAGGGACAGTATTTATGGGAAGACTGTGTACAATGTTTTCTGCTTTTTCCGGCCATCTTGGATCTGGATTTTGAACTGCGCGCTACTGACTTCGTGGCGCGAAGTCAGATGAGCATACCTCTTTAATCTATAACCTTGGGTATGGCCACCTTTGGGTCACTTACCTTAGTTGTTACTATGTAAGATACGGATTTATTTTCAAAACAAACCACTTTATGGTAAAACCATTGCTGAAATCAAACTCTACACAAAAAAATACGTAGAAATTCATTTATTGCACATTTATTGAAAGTGCAGGTATCCCTGAAATAAGCCTATATCCGCTGCTTCCTCCACGGGCCCCACACCCATCCTTGAGGGCCCTCTTGCTAGGCTTTGCTTGGTTGGTTACTGGATCCGAATCGAAATCTCCAGCGGCGAGGTTTGGCGACCGATTGCTCTATCAACAAATTAAACTTTCGATGGTTGATCCTTACGTAAAATGCAACAAAAAGAACAATGATGGCGCAATGGACCTGTTTAGTGATGACGTCTTGATCAAAATTGGATCCAAACAGTACTCTATGCTCTGTTCGGGATAAGAAGTCCGATTGGAAGTCAGGTAAAAACGCACTACATTGCAACGCAGCGGTTTCTCGGCTGTCGATTCTTCCCCGCTACGTCCGTTCAGGAGGACTTGCCTTTCAGACCCTTTAATTGAAAAAGACAATAACGTGAACTGACCAGTTTATATAAACTTAGATTTATTAATTTGATTTTATTAATTTATCAAACTTTTGCGGCATTCGCGAATTTTGAATAACTGACTTTAAATTTAAATTCTGCTCGACGTGCACAGAAAAATAATACCTAACGGCGGTTCAATACACAATTTTTCAAAGATTTCGGCATTCCTGATTAAGTTATTTCAGAAAGCCGAAATTTTTGAAAAATTACATATTGAACAGCCGTTAGGTATCATTTTACTGTGCACGTCGAGCAGACTTTAAATTTAAAGTCAGTTATTCAAAATTCGCGATTGCCGCAAAAGTTTAATTTTCGAGTGGGCGTTCAAAAGACTATATAAATTGGTCAGTTCACGGTATTGTCTTTTTCAATAAAAGGGTCTGAAAGGCAAGTCCTCCTGAACGGACGTTGCGGAGAAGAATCGACAGCCGAGAAACCGCTGCGTTGCAATGTAGTGCGTTTATACCTGACTTCCCATCGAACTTCTTATCCCGAACAGAGTATATATCTCGGTCACTCTCTTGGAAAGAAATCAGATCCACATTTTCGAACGCCAATACATGCAAGTAAACAATCAATTTTTTCAAATTTTATTGCAACTTCAGATTCCACGTATCTTTAAGTATCTTCCCTCTCCAATATAATTTTTGAAAGATTGCAAGTGAATTTACAATGGGGTTCTTGCAAACTTTTGCTTTGGGGGATTGAAGAGATGATTCTTGCATAAAAACCAGTGAAAATGACAATGAGTACTTACTCCGAAAAATCACGGAATTCAATCTCAGAATCGAGCTTGGTGGCGGAGAGACGCAGGTATCATGGGAGATTCCTATCTATATTGAGACATATCTCTGTGTTTCCGTAGAGAAAGTGACATAACAGACAGGAATCTCCCATAATACCTGTGTTGAGCCGCCATTACAAACTTGCCGTTACAGCAGTTATGTGAGATTATTACGAAATGCTAGACTTTCTGGGTGTGATTTTTGTGATGTTCGCTGGTTTCTACATCACAGTAGACTATTCATTTGCTCACAGCAAAAGTTTGCAAGAGCTCCATTGCAAATATATCGAAAGATGCCATATGTTTTGTCCTTGTCTTCGAAGCTTGTTCCCTATCGACCCTTTGTTCCCTTGTTCTAGGTATAACAAGTGATTGGCAGGTGCCGATAAGCCCATATCTTAGAATTGTTAGCCTGTGAAAAACTGTGAGAGAGACAAGGACAAAACATAGGACTTTCTTCGATAAAACTATGATTGTAAATTAATGCGTGATATTTCGAAAATGTTATTGGCACGTGATTAAATTTTAAGGAACCTGGAATCCAATGGTGTGACAAAATCTAAGAGAACTTTTTGTTTGCTGGAGCGAATGTTCATCTGAAAATTTGGATCGTACCCCACGAGAGCGATTGGGATGGAACATTTGTTTGGATCCAATTTTTTTCTTGACGTCGCACTTAACCGCGGTCAAGTCAACTAGAGCTCGTTTCATGAAAGAAGGCCGATGACAGATCATGAAGCTCGCTGCGCAAAGACGTGTTTGTGTTCTTGCACATGCGCAAAAACGCAAACTCGTCTCTGCGCAGTGAACAAACCTATCTGTCATCTGCTAACGTTCGTGAAATGACCTCAAAACAGGTATATATTCCATCCAGAGGCGCACTATGGTCTGACAGTGTCCAAAAAAAAAGTAAAAAATAGTAATCAAAAGTCATCGTTTTTGGCCTTTACAGATAATTTAAGACTTAATGACCACCCTTGCATGCATGCACCAACCTCGGATTCGGACCCCAAACAAAAAAACATGACCTACGAATTAGAACAATGAGATTAATGAATTTGCTTTGAAAAAGTAAATTTGAAGGAAATAAAGGTCCATTTATACACACTTTGTCACTAGGAGTACTGCGATAACTATACAGAAAAGTTTTACGTTGTGTATAGTAAACGAGGAAGATGGCATTTAATTTCATGTCCTGTTCTTTTGCTTGGGATCCAAATCCAAGGTTGGTGCATACATGCAAGGGTGGTCACCCAAAATTGCAAGTTAAGTTTCCTCTGCGAGGAGTGAGTATTAGATTTTTTCAATGGTCTCGTCGTTATTTTCGAAGCATTTTACATAAGAATTGATACGCTATTTGCCTACAGCAAAACCGTGCAAGAGCTCCATCAAACGACTTGGTCAAAGTGTTCAATGTGATTAAAATTGGTCTTAAAAGCATTGGCGTAACGTGCAGTTCGGCAACGTTGTATATTGCCCATTTAAACCCTTGTAAAAAGTCGAATACGAAAGTGTTCACCGGACACCCTACGCCTCGATCTTTTCTAATCGTTTAAATGGACAAACTCCAACGTTGCCGAACTGCACGCTACGCCACTGCTTAAAAGTTTATAAACGATAAATTGATTAGAAATTCGCTCTCTTATTTTTGGCCACTTTTTGACGATCTCAGACCATAGTGAGGCGTATAGCGTGCAATTTGACAACGATGTAGTTTGTCCATTTAAACCCATATAAAAGGTCGAATGCGAAGGTGTTCCACGAACACTCAATAATTCGATGTTTTACATATGTTTAAATGGACGATCTGCGACGTTGCCAATTTCCACGCTATATATATATACCTACGCCACTGATTCCGTCACGATCCTCCAGTCCGGATTAAACGAGATATATACAGGGTGTCCCAGACCACCCGTGTAGGTACTTTTTCTCAAAAACGGCTGGGAGTAGAGAGCTGAAACAAAAAAGTCAGATAGGGAAATGACCCCAAAGAATTCAATGAAAATATTTTCAAAGCCCCCCGAGGCCCCCCAGGGGGGGTTTGGGGGGTTCGAAACACATTTTTCCTTTTTGGCGGGAGAAAGCCTATAAAAGGTACAAAAATAAGTTCGGATTCTGAAAGAACAACTCATTGCCGACATTTTTACTCTTGTAACTTTTCCCAGAAAACCCCAATTTTTGGGGTTATGGGCCCTTTTGGGGGGAAATTTTCATTCGGCCACTGTGACCACACTATTCAATATTTTTCAAAAAACTGAAATCCATCTGAAAGAAGAGATTAAGACCTTTCGATTGATGTGCCACATAATACTTAAAAAAGAAAAATTAAGGCCCCCACGTAGATTCCAAAATTTGGGGGTCTTTGGGTCCCCCCACGTAAAAAAGTCAAATAGCAAGGTATGGCTTGTGATACGTCGATCGAAAGCCCTCAAAGAGTAGAATAAGATGACGCAATTCAAAATCGTCTACAATCATTACTTTCAAAATGGCGGCAATTTGAATATTTTGGGTGTTCAAAGGAAAGTCCTGGGAAAGGAGTCCAAAGATGAACGATGCATAGATTAAAAGGCCTTAAAAAAAGCAAACGAATGGCGCAAACCGCAAATCAATCCGCCTCTTCAATCAAAAGTTATGACCGATTGAAACTTAAAGGGCTCAATAAGGCCTATTTAAGGCTGCTTAAATTTCAATCGGTCATAACTTTTGATTGAAGAGGCGGATTGATTTGCGGTTTGCGCCATTCGTTTGCTTTTTTAAGGCCTTTTAATCTATGCATCGTTCATCTTTGGACTCCTTTCCCAGGACTTTCCTTTGAACACCCAAAATTTTCAAATGGCCGCCATTTTGAAAGTAATGATTGTAGACGATTTTGAATTGCGTCATCTTATTCTACTCTTTGAGGGCTTTCGATCGACGTATCACAAGCCATACCTTGCTATTTGACTTTTTTACGTGGGGGGACCCAAAGACCCCCAAGTTTTGGAATCTACGTGGGGGCCTTAATTTTTCACTTTTAAGTAATTTGTGGCACATCAATCGAAAGGTCTTTATCTCTTCTTTCAGATGAATTTCAGTATTTTGAAAAATATTGAATAGTGTGGTCACAGTGGCCGAATGAAAATTTCCCCCCAAAAGGGCCCATAACCCCAAAAATTGGGGTTTTCTGGGAAAAGTTACTGGAGTAAAAATGTCGGCAATGAGTTGCTCTTTCAGAATCTGAACTTATTTTTGTACCTTTTATAGGCTTTTTCCCGCCAAAAATGGAAAAATGTGTTTCGAACTCCCCCAAAACCCCCCTGGGGGGCCTCGGGGGGCTTTGAAAATATTTTCATTGAATTCTTTGGGGTCATTTCCCTATCTGACTTTTTTGTTTCAGCTCTCTACTCCCAGCCGTTTTTGAGAAAAAGTACCTACACGGGTGGTCTGGGACACCCTGTATAGCATATAGCCTCCGTTTGAAAATGTTGTTTTGTGACAAGCAAGCTATATCAATAGGGGGATAGCGTGCAATTTAGCCACGTCGCAGTTCTTCAATTTAAACACATGAAAAACATCGAATTATTCGGTGTTCGGTGAACACCTTCGCATTCGACCTTTTACATGGAATTAAACGGGCAAAGTACAACGTTGAACGCCAAATTGAATGCTACGCCACTGTTTCGAAACACCAAGAAGGCAGCCATGATGGAAATCTCTAATGGACATTTTTACACGTGATGTGTCGTGCTTCGCTTGTTTGCATATCATGTTTTTAAACCTTTAAAGTTTTCAGCAAAAGTTATGAAAAATACAGGGTGTTTCACGTAACCTGCTCACTATGGTTTTCTTGAATGGGTAACGATTAAAAAACTGGAAAAATCGGTTTCATAGTAATTCGGACCTGAAGTTTCATTTAAAAATGCTCCTACAAACCAAAAATTGGTTTTTGGGTGGTTTTCAGGGGGGGGGGCACCCCCCTAATCTCGAGATTTTCAAACAGCAACCCCTATCTTGTGATACCTCATTTTAAAGAGGGTAAAATTCTAAGCATTTTCGCCTAAACCAGAAGTCGATATCTTTTATCGTTTTTGAGGTATCGAAGGTCGAAGTTCGATGTAGGACCAATTTTCGAAAATTCTGAACTCCTAAGAAAATAGTCGTAAAACAAAAAGCTGCACATGTAAAATGCTCTACTTAATGAGTACTTTCAAGAAAAAAAATACGAATTTACAATCAAATAAACCGAAAGTCGACTTTTAGGCACCTGAACATTTTTGGCGGGAAAAAACCCAATTCTCAAAATGTTCAAATGGCAACCATCTTTTAATACCTCATTTGAAAAGGCGTAAAAAGTTGTGCATTTTGGCGCAATCAAAAGTCCGATATCGTTTTTCTAATTCGATATATCGAAAATCGAAGTTCAATTAAACCATTTTTCGACCCTGTAAAAAATGGATCCTATCAAGTGATACATAATTCAAAAGCACATAAAAAACCAAGAATTTTAGTGCAAACTGGAAGTCAATACCTTTTTTTGCGGTCGAGCTATTGCAAGTCAAAATTTAGTCTCTGATTAGGGCCTACCTTAAATTTTGACTTGCGATATCTCGACCGCGAAAGAAGGTTTTGACTTCCGATTTGCACTAAAATTCTTGGTTTTTTATTTGCTTATGAATGATGTATCACACGATAGGATCCGTTTTTTACAGGGTCGAAAAATGGTCTAAATCGAACTTCGATTTTCGATATATCGAATTAGAAAAACGATATCGGACTTTAGATTGCGCTGAAATGCACAACTTTTTACGCCTTTTCGAATGAGGTATTAAAAGATAGGGGTTGCCATTTAAAAATTTTGAGAATTGGGTTTTTTCCCGCCAAAAATGTTCAGGTGCCTAAAAGTCGACTTTCGGTTTATTTGATTGTAAATTCGTATTTTTTTCTTGAAAGTACTCATTAAGTAGAGCATTTTACATGTGCAGCTTTTTGTTTTACGACTATTTTCTTAGGAGTTCAGAATTTTTGAAAATTGGTCCTACATCGAACTTCGACCTTCGATACCTCGAAAACGATAAAAGATATCGACTTCTGGTTTAGGCGAAAATGCTTAGAATTTTACCCTCTTTAAAATGAGGTATCATAAGATAGGGGTTGCTTTTTGAAAATCTCAAGATTAGGGGGGTTCCCCCCCCCCCCTGAAAACCACCCAAAAACCAATGTTTGGTTTGTAGGAGCATTTTTAAATGAAACTTCAGGTTCGAATTACTATGAAACCGATTTTTACAGATTTCTTTTATCGTCACCCGTTCACGAAAACCATAGTGAGCAGGTTACGTGAAACACCCTGTATATTTGAAATTACTTTTAAACGAAATCTCAAATGTTTTAGAGCAGCTATCCTGGGCACAGAAATCGATATAACTGTTTCTTCCTGACTAATTTTCTCTGATTTCCCAAAGAGCCTGTTGCTGAACAGGCAAAAAGAACAATGGGGCTCTTAATAATTTTTGCTCATATGCGATTGAACAGTTCATTCTAGCGTAAAAACTAGCGACAGTTACAATGAAGATGTAAAAAAAAATGAATACAAAATTCACTCACAGACTCACCAAAATACTACAAAAATTAAGGCGTAATGGCGGGTTTACTAACCTTCATAGCAACATACGCAATATTTACAATTTTACTACGAATTACAAAATGAAATCTGCCATACGTTTAGGAGGTTTTACCCAAAATAACTATTAAAATTAACATTTGCTTCATTTTTTTCTGATTTAACAAAACTAAATACTTCGCTGTTTTCAGTAGTTTCATTTTTTTCCTTATAAAGTCAACTTTTCAATCGCAAGTAGCAGAAGTTAGCAGGAAACCCACTGTCCTGAAACAGATAAGAACATTCTCTGGGTGTCCCCTCCCCCCTCCACAAGCTGCCCCTACGCAAAATACGCAACTGCGCCGAAAAAAATCGTTGGTAAGATTTACCATCATGATGACGGATTTCTGTACCTGCCAAAAATATGGTAAACTTTATCAGATATTGGGTTGGAAAGAACATGTGTCTAGTTCATTTAACCAGATATATGGTCAAGTTTCAAGTTTACCATCTTTTTGGCAGGTGCAGAAATCAGTCATCATGATGGTAAATCTTACCAACTATTTTTTTCCGTGTGCGTAGGGCCTCTGATCTAAAGGGGGCCTCACCTCCCCAAGGTCAGAAAGAGAAAAGAAAGGAAATGTAAAGGATGAGGAGAAAGGGTGGGAATACATGATGGGGGTTTCCAAACTTGGCCACCTCCAGAAAAATTGTCTACCTACCCCCATTATTGCGGCTACCGCGTCTTTTCCAATTCCAAAACTTCCACGATTTTGTCGGCTTCTTGAGCGTTCTAGCACACGAGCGCAAAGCTTTGATTTCGTCAGATTGGACGGGCGAATCCATAGGCAATTCTTTGTACGCGTCTTCTCGTGCCATAACGGAGCATTTGTAAACTTGTCTGAGGCCTGAGCGCCGACATTTAGCGCTACCGAGCTTTTTGCACTTTGCCGATTTTTGCGCTTCTGGGAGGGCGTTGTAGAGCTCCATCAGACGTTTGCAGTTTTTGTCGCCGTCGGACTCTTTACTATTCTCAAAATGAAATGATAACCAAGAGTGGGACTTGGAGCAGGAATCCTTGCTTAGTTGAGAGAGAAAGTCTGCTGCCGGCTGATTGGTCTGCGTTTGTTTGTTAGGGGAGAAGATGGAGGGGTAGGGGAGTAACAAATAGAATGCGTTAGTTAATTTGAAAATCACATGACGGATAAATAACAATATTGCCCTTTCATACCTGCAGGTGTACATTTCAATGTACTAGCGGGGACAAAGTAGTATAGCCAGGGTATGCAATACGCAATGCACACACTGTTAAAAAAACGGAGTGAGGACGAAATTATCGAAGCATTTTTTCCGCTTTAGAATTCGACGGTGTGTGAATTACCGGAGTGAGAACTGAAGGAGGTGAAATTTGACGGAGTGAGAACAGAAGGGGGTGAAATTTGACGGAGTGAGAACAGAAGGGGGTGAAATTTGACGTAGTGAGAATAGTAGGGGGTGAAATATGACGGAGTGAGAACAGAAGGGGGTGAAATTTGACGGAGTGAGAACAGAAGGAGGTGAAATTTGACGGAGTGAGAACAGAAGGGGGTGAAATTTGACGGAGTGAGAATAGAAGGGGGTGAAATTTGACGAAGTGAGAACAGAAGGAGGTGAAATTTGACGGAGTGAGAACAGAAGGAGGTGAAATTTGACGGAGTGAGAACAGAAGGGGGTGGAATTTGACGGAGTGAGAACAGAAGGAGGTGAAATTTGACGGAGTGAGAACAGAAGGAGGTGACATTTGACGGAGTGAGAATAGACGAAGTGTCTCTCATCTCGTGCCGTGTGCCTCTCATCCCGCGCGGAGTGCCTCTCACTCTGTTTATTCCCACTCCGTCAAAGTTTACTCCCTTCTGTTCTGACTCCGATAATTCTCACTCCGCCGAATTCTAAGGCGGACAAAATGCTTCGATTATTTCGTCCTCGCTCCGTTTTTTTGTTTTTCAACAGTGCAGTATACCATTCAACCAACGAGGCTAGAAAGATAGAGAGGCTGATACGTGTTTTAAGTCCTATCTTAAAGTGATTCAGCATGGGCGATTTGAATCTGAGGGCCGATCATTTACTTCATCGTTAAACCAATCGATAAGACTGTCTATGAGTGATGCTATTGGTCGAAAATTGTAAAACTTGGCTGTTGCTATGGTAACCATCGTTATAGTGTCCGTTTTTTAAAGGTTACTCATGAATGGCCTTTATACACTGAAAAAAAAAATCAGCTAAATTTAACTAATTTCAACTTAAAAGTATGGACACCACTAAAAACTGTTAGTTTGACTATTTGAATTAGTAAAATCAGTGTTGCCAGATTGGGGTAAAAAAGCCGTACGCTTTACATTGATTTGAATGGGGACGATACGGCTTTTTACCCTCAATCTGGCAACACTGAGTAAAATTAACTCCGTGTCATGTTAATTAACACGGCACGGAGTTAATTTTACTAATTCAAATAGTCGAACTAACAGTTTTTAGTGGTGTCCATACTTTTAAGTTGAAATTAGTTAAATTTAGCTGATTTTTTTTTTCAGTGTAAAACGAGACTCTTAACGATGGTTACCATAGCAACAGCCAAGTTTTACAATTTTCGACCAATAGCATCACTCGTAGACAGTTTTATCGATCGGTTAAACGATAAAGTAAATGATCGGCCGTCTGGTTTGTTTGTCTCACTTTGTTTAACCTTGAATCAAAAAAGTGTTTAAGAGTGGCTAGCTGGACACAGAATTTAAATTCAACTACCCAGAGGTAAGAAAATGTTGCTTGTTTCTGTCATATGTCATTTTATTTATCGTGCAAATCTTTCCAGAAGAAACAGTTATATCGATTTCCAGATAGCAACTCTAAAAGGCTATCACTTTCGTTTATAACCAATTTCAAATCCACATTTTTCGTTTGTCACAGTTTTTTTTTTTTTGTTTTTTTTGTTTTTTTTTTTGTTTTTTTTGTTTAACAATTTAAAGGTTAAAAAATATAAGGCAAACAAGCTGAGCCTGTGTGAATAACGTCCATAAGAGATGTCCATCCTTCGTGACGTTTCAATATCACGCCCCACAAATCTTCTCTATAGCTATAGCTCGTTGCATTCAACACATGTATTAGGTGTGTGTTGCGTATTGCATAACCTGACTACATATCTTTGTCCCCGCTAATACAAATGAATAACATAGAATCTTCAGGAGAAAATGATAATTTTTAATATGCGTATCGTTTCATATGAAACAAGTATGCCCAGATTAGCAATGAAGGCCAAAAATTCGATCTTGAGCAGAAAATATTTTCAGAATTGAAAGGGATTAGTTTTTAAACTCGGGTCTCGAGTGGTACTGAGGCCTGAGGGAACAGGTCTTTGTGTAACTCTGAGAGGAAACATTCCCCATCCTGACCGTCCATGTTCATGTGTAAGGAAAATGAAAGGGAGGGGGAATAACAAATATTTCATTAATTAATTTTGTAAGTGTGATTGCTGTTACAAAATAAAGACAACGATTGTGAGCGTCTCTTTTTATGGAGGGAACTGATAATATCGAGACCAACTAAGCCGACTGCCAACGTCGACAAAAAGTTGATGTTGATGTCATAAAATCGGAGAACCAAGCTCGCAAAAGAACGTCAACAACTATAATTCTCAACTATCCTCAACTTTGACTACCACAGCGTTGACCAAAGGAGTGTCAAAGTTGTGGTTGTTGAGGTCCTTTTGATAGCGCCCGCGATTTTATGACTTTGACAATCACAAGTTTGACGTTAAATTTTTGTCGACGTCGCCAGTCGGTCGGCCTTGTGGCCGTTGGTATTACCAGTAGCCTCCTTCTGGTATCTATCGGCGATTAATGTCGCATAATCGTTGAACCACCGGAGGATAAAAAAAAAAAAAAAAAAAAAAAAAAAAAAAAAAAAAAAAAAAAACTGTCAGTGATTTGTGATTGTTTGTTCTGTTTTGTTTAATACAAAAGAAACCAAAAACCAAATTATAGCATAAATGAAGTTTGTGTTGCTTTTTGGAAAACACTTTATGATTATGCACTACTGAGACGTGAGATTTGAGACTCGAAAAATAACTACTAACCATTTAGCACACACTCTTTCCGTTCATAAAGTTCGCGAGAATTCAGCACGAATTCAGGACCTACTAAAAATAAGAATAATAAACTAAAAAAAAGTACCTAAAAAAAATAGGACCCTGAGAATGGAACAAAATTATAAAAATAATTAAATAAATTATAGTTGCTTCTGGCAATCAACGAACATGTAATAAATATTGAGATAACAATAAAGAGTGCCTCCTTAGCTTGGCATTACTTGAATTGTTTGACAAGACCATTATTAGCCTTTTTACATGTTAGACAAAAATTGTTGTGAGCTTTTTTTACATTGAAAAAGAATTAAGTTGGACTTATTTTTCCGCACACGGACATTTTTGTAGCTGGACTAAATTTTCTTGGGCTTTCAGGCATTGGACGTGTTTATTTGGATATTCTTCAACGGACATTTTCTTTTTCCAAAAACCGTCAAATGTACAGTCAAATTCATCATGCAATAACGAAGCGGAAAAGGTCTAATATACAGAGGACAAAACCCAGTTTTATGCTCATTGGACATTAAATATGTCGTAAAGGCACGAGAGTCCATAGTTACGCTTTTAGAAAGAAGCGCAAATGAAGCGCGAGTAACATCGATTCATATGATCAAATTGGCAACACCAAGCAGTTAGCTTCCCCGAAATGACGTTATTACTAGCTCATATTCGAGTCCCTTTGGTTTTCATTGATTCTACTGAACCCAATATTACTTATGAAGCAAGTGTTCAAGCTATGAAGTATGACGTTATTGTCAGCGTCAATGATTCTTTGACAACTTTTTACTAGTTTGGAGAGAATCAATGGCAATGGCACAAGTGCGCACGATCGGGTCGGTGATAGATTTTTTTTTTTTTTAAATTTTCGCTCCAAATGAAACGCGTCGAAGAGAAACACGAATGACAACTAATTGAGCACATTACGATATCAGTAAGTTTGTCTATCATCTTAAATGAATAATTCTATTTAAATGGAGCTCATGATCGTAACTTAGAAAATAGTATGACGGAGGGGGGAGGGTCGACCTAATTCCATAAATTGGATTAGCTTTACCTCACAATTATGGACAGAGGCTCCGGTAGAAGGAGAATGGGAGGCAATTGTCCTCTCCTGAAATTCGGAACCATACCATTGACTTTAACGGAAATTTTTCAAAAATAATGCCTAGAATCCAAAAAAAAAAATTAAGAAAATCCTTTGCCCCTGTCAGAAAATTTGCTCGCATCCACGACTATAGGAGCACTTCAAGCCGAGAGTTGCCTTTTCACTTTTCCTTATCTTTTCTTCTTTTTTCCTCTTCTTCTTAAGTTCTCCGTTTTTAATTTCTTCGCCATCTCAGTTTTTATCATTTTCCGTCTTTCTAGTAAAATTTAGGCCCCTAATAATAGGGGGGACCCCGCGCCACTTTTCTAAGTAGAAATGCCCAAGACAGAGACACTCTCTTCTTGATAGCTTCGTCTGCTACCTTTTTTAAAGACATTTGTTAGAATAAGCAAGAGAAGGAGGAATAAAAATTTCTTGATACACCGCTGGTTCTATTTAACGAATTTGTCTTTCTCGTTTCTCATTTGAACGTGTGTGTAGAGAAAGGATCGAGATAGAGCTTAAAGTCGCGTGATAGCCTCTTTCATCAAAGCTTTATGATAAACTCATATGAATCGAAAAAGAGTTTTAGGGATAAACACAAGTCAATACTTGTGGGAACATCCTACCATCTATAGGTCAACCAGTGGGAACACTCATACCTGTAGGAACAATACACCAGTTCCCGGGTAGTCTTGGATTTTTTTTTTTTTTTTTTAGTGTTTCATCAAGCTATAGGTTCGGTTTGGTTAGGTTGAACTAAATAGAATAAACGCTAACAATAAAATTGCACTCTCTGCTAATGTCCTCACCGGCGGGGTTGAGAGAAGAGATATTGTCCAACATCCTTACACCCACAAGTTTTCGAGTGAAGGTTGGTGTCTCCACAAAAATGTACATGTAAGACAGAGAGCAATTTCACAAGCTTGCGCCAATTCTTGTGGGAATATTCGACCCTCTATTGGTCAACCAGTGGGAACATTTATACCGGTGGGAACATCACCCCGGTCCCTACAGATACTATTAATTTTTTTTTTTTAGAGGTGCATCAATGTTTAAGTTAGTTGAACATTTTGTGAGTAGCATCTGTTGTAAAAAGGAAGATAATGAATAGAACCTTGATGCTATACATATTTAATTTATTAGTATAAAATTTAGTGACTTACATTAAGTAGCCGAAGCTTTTCGGACCACCAAGGGTTCATCCTCAGAGCATTGAAAAGAAACTAAATAATAAGGAGCAGGCTACATAGTACATGTAGCCTGGCGTCTCAGCTGTCGCGTGTACTTTCCAAAAGAACCAAAGAAAGTCTGTTGAGCAAGGATCCTTGGCCTGTGGCCAGTTTTTTGAGGAAAAGCTCTGGGTCCTGACCAATGAGCTATAACTTTAGAGTGGCAGCGGGCTGGTCCACCTTGTGCCACACAGGGTAGAAGGGATCCCGGGAAAAAGCGGAATTCGGACGGCAGATTCCAAGGTTTGAGGTTAAATTTTGTAGGTCGTTCGGAATTTTGCGGGAATTTGGACGGCAGATTCCAAGGTTTGAGGTTAATTTTTGCAGGTCGTTTCCGGCGATGCCCGAGTTTGTTTACGAAACGACCGGAAACAACCTACAAAATTTAACCTCAAAATCGATTTTTACGGCAAGATGGCGACGCCCCAGGTGACAACAATGAACCAGCGGAACGTTCCTTGATGTGCTACTCTAAAGTTATAGCTCATTGGTCCTGACTCCTGCACGAAAAAATCAAGTAGTGCTCTCAAAACTTGAAGTTTTATCCTTTTACCTGCACCGATCTTCTCTCCCAAAACTACCTTTCTGTGAGTTTTCTGAGAAATCTGACAAATGCATTTCATTTGTCTGTATTTGGACTATATTTTCACCAAGTTTCAAGAAAATCCTTAGAGCCATTTGTAATAAATTTCAATGTATACTTTATTATAGGGATAAAACCCTCGCTAGCAACCCTCAGTTCAGTTCCAGGAAAAACAATAAAAAAGACCCTCTAGAAATATCAAAATAACCCCTCTTACCAAATTTGGATGCATATGGCCTAATAGTTTACACGTTATAATTTTTCATAGTTAGAAGGACGGACAGTCAGACGGACAGACGCGGACGGACGAACTTTAGTGGGAATATGTTTTTTGTTTTGAGCTCAGGGGTACCTGAAATGTCAATAAATGGACCCTAACCGCCAAATTTTTCATGATGACAATACTTTCTGTCCATGAGGGGGGGGGAGGTGAAAAAGTACTGCTAGTAGATAGTTCTAGTATCATGCTACATAGTAATTGTTTCGGTTTCTGAGTCACTGATTTCTTTATGAGATTTCCCATCCTCTCGAATCTGCCGTTTCTTAATTCTCTGTTCCTGCGTCGAGAAGTATTGCTCTCGGATCACTTGTCTGCTCGATTGCACCAACCCTGCGTCCAGGTCAGGTTAGGTTCAGCGGCGTAGCGTGCAATTTGGCAACGTTGCACTAAGTTCATTTAAACCCACATAAAAGGTCGAATTTAGAGGTGCTCACCAAACACCGAATAGTTCGATCTCTTTCCTGAGTTTAAATGTAAGAACTTCAGCGTTGCCAAATTGCACGCTACGCCACCGGTTAGCTTAGGTATTTACACTGAAAAAAATGAAATTATTGAAAAAGCAATTAAGTTTTGTAAAATCAGTAAAATGAAGCACAGGCTAATTTTACTTGTTATTTTTGGTGAATTCTACTAAACTTATGGCTAATTTTACGATTTGAATTGTAAATTTTGCTTAGGTTTTAATAATTTTTCTATTTGGATTGCAAATTTTTCAATCTAAATAGTACATTTTACAATCCAAATCATTGTGACTTTCGCATATTACATGGCTGTCTTGGCGTGACAGCTATACGACTTGCAAAAATTACAATGCTTCGGATTGTTAAATTTACAATCCGAATGGTAAAATTCATGATTCAAATCGTAAAATTAATAAAATTTAAGCAAAAGTTACAATCCAAAATGTAAAATTAGCTATATGTGTAGTAAATGTTTTCCAAAAATGGCTGGTAAAATTAGCCTTTGCTTCATTTTACTGATTTCACAGATCTATTTTTTTCAGTGTAGAATGCAATTTCGTTTTAATTATAACTCGGACACACACTAAAGATATTTTGTTTGATTGTTCTCCGAGTAATTCTTAGCACAATTGTATCTATGTTCACTGGATTTAACGAGTTAAGTTGTATTTAGTACATTTCAAATTTTAAATGATGTTACTGTTGATTTTTTTATTCTGTTCGAATTCCTCGAAATGGGAGTCACATCTTTTTTGTTTTTAGTAAGCCAGGCGATAATTTCAACGCCACTGTTGATCTGCGATCAAAAGGAAGTCAGTGTGAAGGATAGCACCTGAAGTAAAGAAATTATAATAGTTTTCCTAACCTTAGTCAATTTACTTACATATTTCTCGGATCTGTTCTAAGTCTCATTTTTAAACTGAGTAGCCTCGTTTATGCGAACATCTCAACCCGGGTTCTAGAACCCGAGTTCAGCTGAACCCGGGTTGAGATGCTCGCATAAACACTTCGGATCTCGCTGAACTCGGGTTCGACTCGACCCCGATTCAAACCCGAGTCGAGTCGGTGAACTCGGGTTGAGATTTCACGCATAAACACCTCGGAGTTCAGAACCCGGGTTCACGCGGCATCGATGTCACCAATCCGAGCGAGGTTAAACACGCGTCTTATGCGGTCGCACTTGTCCGTACCGCACCAAGCATCGCCGCCATTTTCCTCAAAAATGTAAACAAACACAGTGAAGAAGAAGAAAGAAATCCTTTGAACTCGAGTTCAAATACACGGGTGTTTATGCGCAAATTCAAGTTGGACCCAGGTTGAAACTCAACCCAGGTTCAGATCTCTCGCATAAACGAGGCTATTAAATATTTTGTATACAGGTTTAACATTTCTCTCAGTATTTATTACAAGAGAAAACGTGATGACCTTGATGTGAGCTCAAAACGAGAAACTAAAAGAAGATTTATCAAAATTAGGTAAAGTTTTTTGCAGTGGTTGTTTGATCCCCGAAACTTAACTATAAATTATCCTTTCAGAATTTTTGCAGTGATAGTTTGATCTCTAAAGCTTAACAAGCAATTCAGCGATTCACTAGGGCCCGTAATGTACTCGAATTCACAGTTTAAACTGATGGGGCAGTTGCAAGGGTCTGAAATGTTGTGTTTTTTATACAGAAAATGATAGTACTTGATAAGCTGAGAACAATGGTGCCTTTGGTTTTTTCCTAAGTGTCTTGGTTTTGGAGATACACACGTGTAAACTGACAAAAATTCGTGCGTGTAGTGACGTCACTACACGGAATTCCCATTTAAAACAATGTATTTTGGGCCAAAATCTCATTTCCGGAAAAATGGGACTTAATCTTAATGGGGCTCACCAAGTACTTTCATTTTCTTCATAAAAAACACAACATTTTAGACCCTTGCAACTGCCCCATTGTAAGCTTTATCTTACAAAGAACCTCTTGATGAATAACGAACGTAAATGGACCTTGAAATAATCTTGGCTTGACACTCATGCTCCGTTACCAGCACTTTTAAGTGTTGCAGCTCCGATTTTTTTTTTTTTTTTTTTTTTTTTTTTTTTTTTTAATTACCAAATATGGCTCTTTTATAGGTTGTCTTTAAATAAAAAATAAAAAGTTAATAGAAAAATGCATTCGCAATTGGGTGGTTTTCCGGTCACTATACTCATTTATTTTTTGGATGTTTACCTTTACAAGTGCTACATTAACATAGTAGGGGGAGGGGAGAAGAAAAAAACAAATTTATATGTTTCACTGAAAAAAATAGATCTGTGAAATCAGTAAAGTGAAGCAAAGGCTAATTTTACCGGCCATTTTTGGTAACATTTACTACACATATAGCTAATTTTACATTTTGGATTGTAACTTTTGCTTAAATTTTATTAATTTTACGATTTGAATCATGAATTTTACCATTCGGATTGTAAATTTAACAATCCGAAGCATTGTAATTTTTGCAAGTCGTATAGCTGTCACGCCAAGACAGCCATGTAATATGCAAAAGTCACAATGATTTGGATTGTAAAATGTACTATTTAGATTGAAAAATTTGCAATCCAAATAGAAAAATTATTAAAACCTAAGCAAAATTTACAATTCAAATCGTAAAATTAGCCATAAGTTTAGTAGAATTCACCAAAAATAACAAGTAAAATTAGCCTGTGCTTCATTTTACTGATTTTACAAAACTTAATTGCTTTTTCAATAATTTCATTTTTTTTTTTTTTTTTTTTTTTTTTTTTTTTTTTTTTTTTAAATGCTTATAATTTCTTTTCAAAAGTTTTTAGAACCCTGCACGGAAAACATGGGAGATTGGTTCCCAGTTAAAGGTGAGATTCTAATAAGTTATTCTGCAGATCATACTCTGAACGAAAGTCCTCAGGACCGGACCATCGCTTCACGTACTCACTTTGGAGATAATTAAATTCAAAGTTGCAAGATAATTCAAAATTTCATTTGACTGCGTGGAAAATTGGAGTTAATGTACTGCCAACTGTAGGTTGCATAAAACCGAGAGATGCGGTTTTTGATTCTTCTACTCACACTCAGAAGCCCGTGAGCGAATCTTTTCTCATCTTCTAATCTTCCTCTGGTGACCAGTGACCACTTTTCTATCTTTCTGTCTCTATCTAGCTGACCAAAAACGGATTCTTTCTAGAGGCGTAAAGTTTTGTTACATGTTTATTGTTAGTTGTTTCGTTTTATTTGTATTTGTTTTTTACTGTTTTTTTTTCTTTGTTTCTTTTGTGTTTTTTTGATTGCTTGCTTGTTTGTTTTTTACTTTCGGTGTTTAAAATGATTAAGTAGGATGATTCAATTTTTTGCCACACAGGAAAATTATCAGCTTTAATTTTTGAATCTGGCAACTTTGAGCTTGCATATAATTTTTTTCCATTTTTTTACAACCACTGCCAAAAGGCAGTAATTCTTTGCATTCAAATACAATTATCTATTTATTTACATTATTTATAACTATGGTTATTTTAATTTTACATTATATTATACGCATTAGGTATTCAATTCTAATAAAATTCAAGACCAATGATTACAAATAATATATTTGTCTTTTGATTTTAATCTTTCTTTTAATTGCATATAAATGATGAGAACGTTTTTTGAAACAAAATAAAACTGTCATAGAAATAAATTTCAAATTTCAACATCGAAAAGTAAACCTTACGTTTTAAGCGGATTCAACGATTTTCCAGATTATTTACATACGAAAATAGAAAAAGGAACAGTCTTCATATAGGGCGTTAGTAAAGCTTTTATTGCAGGTACTCACCCCGCCATTGGCTGCAATTGGATACGGAAGTTGACTGAGAAACACTGTTATGAAGATGAGACAAAACTGTAGCATGTCGATGTGAAACAAATTGGAGTCAGACTGACAGCTTTTGAAGAGCCTCGAACATTTTTATAAGCCCGTCTCGCTCAGTTCATACAATCGTACACCGTTAATTCAGTAGTGCAACCAGAATCTTTTCTGTCTCTCTCGTTCTCCCTTTAAATGCACGGATCGGAAAAGGATAGAAAATGGAGGTTATTTATCTCGCTGTCGAGCCTTGTGTAACATAAATGTTTCAATTGAGAAAAAAGAGAAGCAATCTCCCGTTGCGTAACAGGCAATTTTTTTTGTTTCATGCGTATGTCAATTATATCATAACGTAATTGGACACGGGGCCAACGTAATATAAAATTACTGGTAAAAAAATATTGCGAGGATAAAAATAGTTTGTTTTCTCCATTCTGAATGTGTACGTTTTTTTCGTTTTTTGCATATCGACGTCCATCTGAAGCATAGGCGTAAGTCGGTTTTTGCAACTTTTCAGGAGAGCAAAAACAAAATTAGCAAAATTTATCGGCTTATAATTTAATACTATCGAAGCTAGAAAAATTTGTTTCTTTTCCAAAATGCAAAAATCTTAAGAAAAAAAAGTTTATATGGGTATGCGGGGTGAGCCAGAGCACCCGTACCAGGCATTTTTCTCGAAAACTACTGAGCCAAATGATTTGAAACAATAAGGTCAGGTAGGGAAGCGACCCCAAATTTTTCATTTTTGATATTTTCAAAAGCCCGCGACAGCCTCTTCGGGCGTATTTGGGGGTTCAAACACATTTTCAAGTTTTCTCGAAAAAACCTCCAATAAAAGTATATAACAATTAGTTTATAATTTTAACCAATTAGTGCATAGCGTCCAGAAAACTGGACAGCACTAAGAAAAAATCCCACGGACGCAAAAATGCGCGACATAAATTGTGGACTTGGGAAAAGTTTGGTCTACTGGTGTAGAATGTCAGTGAATTTTTTCGTTAAGGTACGTGCATCCCTGCTTGAGAAATTTACGATATACCAGAATAGCAATGTACAGATTCTCAGTCGTCGGGGAAGGGTTCGTGTATTTTTAAAATAACAATGACCTATCAATAATATTTTAGAAACTAATGTTACAAACTTGTTCTCAAGGATTTGAGGAATAGATAAAGACCAAGATATCTTAAATCGGTTGAAAATTGACGGAGTTATAAGTGTAAACACTTCACTGTCCAGTTTTCTGGACGCTATGCACCAGAGACACCGGTGCCTGGTCTCTTACTATATCGGTGAAACGCTCGTGCTTTCGGCGTTTGGCGATGTTATGCTATGATTTCTCGGAATTATTTTTTCCCCCGGTCAGTTGCGAAGCCAGGAAATTCTTGAGGGGGGGGAGGGGGGTCCGGGGTCTGAAAATTGTCAAGGGGGGGAGGTCCGAAGGTTGTAATTTGGTAAAATTTCTCTGAAAACGCATATAATTACCGTTCTCTAGTGTAATTTTCGATGTCAAGTAGACCCCCCGCCCCCCCCGTCTACGCGTTGTCAAGAGTTGTCAAGACTATGTTTCAAGCACATACAATTTACATCTTGTATGATGATCATTCCTTGGTCAACCCTAACTTAACTTTTTGCTCCTGCTTATGTAGTCTGTCCTAGTGTCCTGTCTTTCTAAATTTTGGCGTTTTTAGGAATTTCTTTACAATACTTCTGCTTACCGAATAAATGTTAAATAACACGCAGTCAATTTATAGAGTGGAACTGACTTACCCTCGCTCTTAGAATTTCAAAAACCATTTCGTATTTGTTTGCAATAATATTACTTATTACGCCAAAGTGAATATTAGTCGGTATATCAAAGAAAAAAAAAATACCTAAATTTTGTTAAATTCTAAGAATGATCAGATTTTCTTGCTCTTTTTACACGGACCTTGAGAAGTGGGGGGTGGGTACAGTGGCAGATTCAGAAAAATTTTCTGGGGGGGGGGTGGGGGCACGCCCATGATTTTTAAATTTAAAGCGTTGCAGAAAGAGCTTTCGCGCTATTTTTTGCTGGAAAAAGGCAAAAATTGAGGCTCGGGGGAGGGGTGCACGTGCCCCCATAAATCCACCCTTGGGTGGGTGCATGGGCGCACCCAGGGGGGGGGGGCCAAGGGGGCCAAGGCCCCCCCATAGGAAGAAAAAAAGGAGGAAAGGAAAAAAGGAGAAAAGGAAAGGAAAAATAAGGAAAAGAGAAAGAGAAGAGGATAGGAGGAGGAGAGAAAAAGAAAAGATGGGAAAGGAAATGAGTTAAAAAAAAGTATCAATGTCATGAAACATATTTTTCCTTGGAGGAACACATCTTTCCCGACAGCAATGTCCTTAATTGTTAATTTCGCTCGATCTTCCTTTGAAATCTAGATTTCCTGAATACTCCGTCTTTCTATCAGCATGCGATGAAGATATTTCCGTAACATCACCATTGTCTCGGAAAATCTCATTTTTCTTGAGAGTCAATTCAATATAGTTTCTGAATAGAAGTAGCCTAATTTTGCGTCTAAGAAGAGCTAAATTTTCAAAATTTTGCGGGGGAGGACCCCCAGACCCCCCATATGAAATGACAACTTGGCCCCCCATACAGAAATCCTGGGTGCGCCCATGGGTGGGTGGATGGAAGGAGAAAGAGAATTGGAGAGTAGAATACCATAACAAGTCATCCGGTGAATCCATAAACATCATTATAAATTATAAGGGGCGATAGCCCCACCGTCAAGTCTTAATATGACTTTTGAGCAATTCAGTAAAACAATTCAATTCCTAGAGATTGAAAAATGTAACCCCCCCCCTCCCACCACTTTCGCTAAGGAAATAATGAGCTTAGGTATCCAGTAGTATCGGTAAAAAAAAAAATAGTTCAAATGCTTCAAGTCTAACTTGAAAAATTGTATTCGAAAAATAAAAAATAAATATTTCATTATGTTGAATAGCAGATTTTAAGTGCCCCGTGTGCATAGCGTCCAGTTTTCTGGACACCCTGTTTATCTTCGTATCTAATCATAGGAAAAATCTGAATTTTTTTTTTCATTATTCTACTCGCATAAACTAGCTCAAATCTCAATTTTCATCAATTTCGGTTCACAGGGGAACCTTATGCACTAATGGGTTAAATGAGAGGAGACAATTGCCGACATTTTTGCTCCATCAATATTTTCCAAAAAAACCCCAATTTTTGGAGTTATAGGGGATTTTTGGAATTTTTTTGAATCGGCCCTTTTGGCCACCCTGTTGAGAATTTTTCAAAAATTATTACAGGTTCTCAAAGAACAGATCAAGACCTTTCGATTGATGTACCACATGTTACCTTAAAGTTGAAGAATAAGGCGTTTTCGGCCAAGTCAAAATTTTGGGGCTTCAATTGCAGAATTGGATGGTTTGAGCCAATTGAAGCCCCAAAATTTTGATTTGGCCGAAAACGCCTTATTTTTCAACTTTAAGGTAACATGTGGTACATCAATCGAAAGGTCTTGATCTGTTCTTTGAATATCTGTAATAATTTTTGAAAAATTCTCAACTGGGTGGCCAAAAGGGCCAATTCAAAACAATTTTAAAAATCCCCCATAACTCCAAAAATTTGAGTTTTTTGGAAAATATTGTTGAGAACAAAATGTCAGCAATTGCCTCTGGTTTAAGATTATAAACTAATTGTTATACTTTTATTGGAGGTTTTTTCGAGGAAACTTGAAAAATGTGTTTAAACTCCCCCAAATACGCCCCGAAGGGCTGTCGGGGGCTTTTGAAAATAACAAAAATGAAAAATTTGGGGTCGCTTCCCTATCTGTCTTTAATGTTTCAAATCATTTGGGTCAGTAGTTTTCGAGGAAAATGCCTGGCACGGGCGTTCTGGCTTACCCTGTATTTATTTGAAAACAAACAAAGAAAATGTATCACGCCAGACTGTCTGATCGAAAATATCCCGACCGGTTGAGATACGTGGTCAACGGGAGATGACAGGAGTTCTTCTTCTGCCTTCTGTTTTCATCTTACTTGCTACAGAAGAAATATCCAAGACAAAGATTCTTCCTTTATGATAGCCCCTCCTGCCACCTTTTTCAAACTCATTTGTTTGAATAGGCTAGAGAGACAGAAATACAAATTCCTGGATACGCCGGTGATTCTTGTGAACGAATTTGTCCCTATTGGAACATAGGTGTAGGGAAAATACAGAGATAGGGCTTAAAGTCACTTAATAGACTCTCCCGCCATCAATTTTCGATAAATTCGCATGAATGGGAAAAGAGAGATGTGTTAACACACGCCAATGCTTGTGGGAACATTCAACCATCTATAAGTCAATCAGTGAGAACATTTTCATCGGTAAACCAGTCCCTGGGGATAGTTTTGGATGTTTTTCTAATGCTTTATCAAGGTTAAGTTAGGTTCGGTTAGGTTTGATTGGTCTACATAGAATAAACGCTAACAATGATTCCTCTCTCTCTCTCTCTCTCTCTCTCTCTCTCTCTCTCTCTCTCTCTCTCTCTCTCTCCTCTCTCTCTCTCTCCTCTCTCTCTCTCTCTCTCTCTCTCTCTCTCTCTCTCTTTCTCTCTCTCTCTGCAAATATCCTCACTGGTGGGGATAAGAACAAGTATTGGAATGAAGTGTTGTTTTATAGATAAAAGTTAATAAGCACGCATTAATAGTTACAGAGAAAAAGATTAGATTGAAGGTTAGAAAGATTGGCAGCTCATCAGCTGTGCATGTGTAACCATAGAGTGTAGATTGGTGAGACGGGAATCTCAACACACCCCCTCAATCCAAACTCTATGAGGTCAATTTTTACAATTTTTTTTTTTTTTTTTTTTTTTTTTTTTTTTTTTTTTTTCCGAATTTACACTCCTATTTTCACCCCTATTTTTCTCTCAAACATTCAAATTGTGGTCTTGGAAGTGACTTTGTGAGTATGTCGGCCTCTTGTTGTTGACTCATAATGTACACCAATTCTACTTTTTTTTCTTGGATGCAATCTCGGATGAAATGAAACTTCGTGTCAATGTGCTTCGTTTTTATGATGGACTGGATTTTTTGCAATATGAATGCATGCTTGATTGTCTTCGAAGATTTTAACAAGTCCTGAACAGATGTCTAGCTCCTTCAGAAGTTTTTGTAGCCAGACGGCTTCAGATACTGCAGTGGTGACGGAAACGTATTCAGCCTCCGTTGAGCTAAGTGTTACGCAGAGCTGTTTCCTTGTGCACCAAGAAATGCTATGACCGAATACTTTGAATACATAACCGGGTAAGGATTTTCTGTCATTGATGTCGTTTGCCCAATCGGCATCGGCAACTCCTACTAGAGGGTCGGGTCACTGTTACTGTCTCTGGTAAAAACTAACTTGTAATTGATGGTCTTCTTTAAATACTTCAGAATCCTCTTTAATTGTGACCAGTGGCTTTCGTCAAAACAATTTTGAAATTGGCTGAAATAATGGACAGAGAAACACATGTCAGGTCTGGCTGCAAGCATGAGGTACATGAAACACCCAATTAGCTGTCTGAAAGGAATTTCTTCTCTCGTTTTCTCATTTTTTGTTAGTTGTAGATTGAGTTCTATGGGGGTGGAGACTTCTTTGCAGTCTTGCATGTTAAATGATGCTAAAATTTTGAGAACGTACGATTTTTGATTAATTGTCATAATTCCTGAGCTGAAGTCTCGTTCAATGGCCATTCCCAGAAAGTATTTCAGGTTTCCCAAGTCTTCCATTTCGAATTCAGATTTGAATTGTTCTTTGAGTTTTTTATAGCTGTTGGACAATTTGATGATGTTATTAGATCGTCAACAAACACAATTAGAAATATTTTGAAGTTTTCAGTGAACTTAGTATACAAGCAGTAGTCTTGCTTAGATTTTGTGAATCCTATTGATATCACAAAGTCGTTAAATCTTTGATTCCACTGTCGCGGTGCCTGTTTAAGGCCATACAGTGATTTTTGTAACTTGCATACGTGGTTTGGTTTCTCAGGGTCCTCAAATCCTTCAGGCTGTTTCATAAAAATCTCCTCTTAAATAAAACCACGTAGAAAGGCCGTTTTGACGTCCATTTGCGCCAAGTGATGTTCAAACTGATTCGAAATTATTAAAACAGCTCTGATAGTTTCCAGCTTTGCTACTGGAGCAGAAGTCTCCTTAAAGTCTACACCTTCTATTTGACTAAATCCTTGAGCCACAAGACGGACTTTATACCGAGCAATGTCCCCTTTTTCGTTTCGTTTTATTTTGAACAGCCACTTACAGCCTACTATGTTTTTGCCATTTTTTGGTTATTCCACGAGAGTCCATGTTTTATTTCGTTTCAAAGAGTAATATTCATCGTTCATCGCTCCAATCCACTCCTTAAATGGTGCCTTCATTACCCCTTTGAAATTTTGTGGTTCATTATCCAATTCAATATTTAATGCTAAAAGGCAGTGTATTCAGAGTCTGTACAGCGTTGTATTCTGTTGGATCTTCAAAGTGGAGCCGTGTCTTCAGAAATTAAACCGTTTGAGTCAGTGGAGTTTTAATTCACGATTTCTTCATTTTATTTTTCTTCAACTTCAATTTCTTCATTTTCGCGATTCTTATTTTCTGTGTCGTGAATTTTGATCGTAGTAGTGGAGGGTAAAAAATTCTGTTTCACTGAGTTTTCTTCAAAAATGACATCCCTGGCGACAATAATTTTCTGGTTGGAGAGATCCCATAAGCGGTATCCATTTGTTGTGTAACCAATAAAGATACATTTGCGAGTTTTTGGGTCTAATTTTGACTGCAATGGGTCGGAAATGAGCAAATACGCAGTACAAGTAAAAACACGAAGTTTCGTAAAACATGGTTTTTTCTTGTACCATAGTTCTGCAGGTGTGGATGTTGATATTTGCACACTGTCGGTCGGGCTTCTGTTGATTAAATACACACTTGTTAAAATTGCCTCCAACCAGAAGTGCTTTTTTAAGTTTGCATTTAGCATCATGCAGCGTGCTTTCTCAAGGATAGTACGATTCATCCTTTCGGCTACACCATTGAGTTCTGGTGTATGTGGCTCTGTATATTGCACGGTTATACCTTTACTGCTGCAAAAATTCTTGAGAGAATTACTCTTGTATTCTTGGGCATTGTCACAGCGAAGATTTACAATGTTAAGTCCCTGTAAATTCGTAGCCCACGCTTCATATTTTTTTAAACATTCCAGGACTTCACTTTTATTTGCTAGTAAGTAGACACACGTAAAATGAGTATAATCATCAACAAAGGTTACGAAGTATTTTTGTTGATGCACCGACAGAGGGTTAAATGGACCACATATATCAGTGTGGACCAACTCGAAAGGTCTTGAAGACCTTTCGAGTTGGAGTTGGTTTATAGGATCCTCTAGTTTGTTTTCCAGCAGTGCACCCTTTGCATGTGTCTTCAAAATGCGCTTCTATCTCTGCCTTAGTTAATTCAAGTCCAGTGACCATGTCTTGTTGGACTAGCTTTATTAAGTTATTTTTACAAATGTGGCCTAATCGCCTATGCGACAAATTCACTGTTTCTGTATCTGCAAGATGTGATTCTTTGCCTGCTTCATGATTCAGAAAAAAAGCATTTCATACAATTTGCCGTTCTTAAATCCTTCTGCAATGACGGTATCTCCCTTTAAAATTTGAACACGGCCACCAAAGAAAACAATTTTTAATATTTTTTCTTCTATTTTACTCACGGAGAAAAGATTGTGCCTTAAACGAGGTACAAAGAGAACATCTTTAATTTTGATTCTATTAGCGTGACAGTTAGACACAATCAAATCGCCGGTAAAATTTGCAGTGAGGCCAAGTCCGTTTTTTCAATAGCAATATTCACAGGTTCTTTTAATTTCCTGACATTATGCAACAGAGAAATATCAGTTATCATGTGCTCTGATGCTCCTGAATCAAGAAAGCACTTCAAACTTGCAGTTTTATCTAAACTTGTGAGAAAGCAAATTTCATCTTCTTCTATTCCATCACTTTCTTCTTCAGCATTTTTGCAAAGATTTACTTTTTCCCGTTTTTGAAAATTTTGTTTTGCACGCGCATTGGCATTGTTACCATTAAGTAATGGACAGTCAGGTTTTTTGTGACCAAATTTTTGACAATAATAACATTTAGGTTTAAATTTAGCGTCAGAAAAAACGGCTTCATTTTCAACTGCACTTCTGTGATTTTCGTTTCTCCTTCTATGTTCTTCCAATAAAGTCGATTTAATAAAAATTTGCGTCAGTTTTTCTTGATCCACAGCATCTAACGCAGAAATTAAAGAATCAAAACTTTTTGGCAAAATCAAAAGTAGCTGAGAGACACAATATCTATTTCATCTAATTTTGCTCCCGTGTCCTTCAATTCTCTAATCAATTTATCGAATTCTAGCAAATGATTTTCCATTGAGGCTCCTTCCTCCATTTTCATGCTTAACAATTTTCTTCTTAAATACAACTGACTTTTGATTCCTTTCTTTTCAAAAACATTGGTTAACACATTGAATATGTCATAACTATTCGTCTGATCTTTGATGTACTCCAAATAATTATCACTAGTCGCTTGGATTAAAATAGACTTACATCTTTTGTCCTGTTGTACCGTTGTTTGTCGCAGAATTGCTGCATCCAAGAGTTCCTGCAATGGCTTTTGGATAGAAGGAAGCAATTCTTTTTCATCCAAAACCGCCGAAATCCGAAATTTCTAGTCACTGAAATTGGAACCATCAAATAAGGGAACTAACCTCACCTTTTCTTTTTCCATTTTCTTTTGACACTTCGCGATTTCTTTCCTCAGGACGTTTAAACTCTTGCAGTAATGCAGAGCAACTGAATCTAATCTTTTTTAACTAATAATTAAGGGCATGGCCTATAAACTGTTGTTTTATTGACAAAAGTTAATAAGCACGAATTAATAGTTACAGAGAAAAAGATTAGATTAAAGGTTAGAAAGATTGGCAGCTCATCAGCTTAGCATGTGTAACCATAGAGTGTAGATTGGTGAGGCAGGAATCTCAACATGAAGATTGGTGTCCCCACTAACATTGACTTACAAAATAGAATTGAATAGAATAGAATAGAATTTTTTATTTAGTATATAAAGCCGGATTGGCTATCATACAAGTCAATTTTACAAAAATGTTACAAAAATTTTACAATTATTTACAATTTTACAGGTCATTTTACAAAACTTAATTATTATGCTTTTGTAGATCAAGTGTTAAATTAATAGTAAAAATAAAGCAAAATACAGTGCATATTTGAGTGCAATCCACTATCTATGATCCACTTCAAGACTGGCTTTTATACTGTGTTTTCGGTGAATTCCTTCACCGAGTAATATGGGCGATTTCATAAGGCAGTTTTTAATTTTAAAATGAACTGGCCACTTCCTTCATTCTTCAATGTGGCCCTGAGGGTTGGAGACAACGCATTAAAAAATTTTGATGGAAATATGATTAATGGCGTTCGGTATAGAATAGGTATAGAAAGACCAATTTCCAGGCGCCAATGTTTGTGGGAACATCCCAACATCTGTTAGCCCACCAGTGGGAACGATTATACCAGTGAGAACACTGCACGACCACGATCCTTACGGATATTGCCGCTTTATTTGTTGTACTGTATCAATGTTTGGGTTAGGTTCGGTTTAATTTGGTTGGTCTCAGTAGATGAAACGCTAATAAATATTATCTATACAAATCTCCCAACTGATGGAGAGAGATTTTCAAATATCCCCGAATAGGTATTGGAGTGTAGGTTGGTGTCCTCATGCACAAGCATTGACATGCAAGAAAGGGAGAGAAAGACCAGTACCTAGATACGCACCTTTAATCTACGGTCTCCGCTGCTCATGCCTTAGAACTCTCTTGACGGTTCTCGCGCACGATGACATGGCGACTGTTTCTAAAGCATGGAAATGATTTTCGTTTGCATTGATACCTATGTAGTCCCAGGTTGCCCAAAGCGCTGTGCATTTGTACTTTCTCCTGATTCCAACGCGACGACAATACGCCGCATGAAGGTGATGACACTTATAATTTTTGTACATTTTGTCCAGACCTTTGAAAAGGTTCAAAAGATGGTGACAGTGCCGGTCCGCTTCCGTCTCAGATTTGGGATGTTTTCCCCAAAAGAACCAAGAATAGTGTGTTGAACAAGAGTCCTTGGCCAGTTCTTGAAGGAAGTGTACAGCGTCCTGCACAAAGAAAACAAGTGATGGTTCTCTTCCTCTCAAATATGGAAGTTTTATCTGTTTACTCCCACCCCTCCTCCCAAAACTACCCTTCTGTGAGTTTTCAGAGAAAAATTGTGGTTGCATTTCATTCTTCTGTCCTCGGAGTATGTTTACCAAGTTTTGAGAAAATCCTATTTGCAGGGCTCTCGGTTTTTCTCCAATTTCCGCCAGGCTCCTTTCCTATACAGTTATGGGAACAAGTGTACTACCCTTTTGTGAGTTTTCTGATGAATGATGGCTGCATTTCATTTGTCTGTCTTTGGACTGTATTTCCACCAAGTTTTAGGAAAATCCTCTTTGTAGGGCTCTCGGAAATGGATATTTTTCCCAATTTTCCCAGCCTCCTCTCCCATAAGTACATCTTTGACAGTTTTCTGGGAGAACTGAATGGTGTCATTTGATTTGTCTATTTTTGGAGTATAATTCTACCAAATTTTCAGAAAATCCTTAGAGCTATTTTTTATCAATTTCAATTTGTATCCTATTGAAGGGTAATCCCCCCTCTCCCTCCGCCTCATTGGAATCTTCAATTCAGTTACATGGAAAAAAAGACCCTCTAGAAATATCAGATAAAACTGCCAAATTTGAGTTTATTTGTTTCAATAAGATAAAGTAGAAGTTAACAATGACGTTTCACACAGAGGCAGACGGACGGACGGACAAACACTCTATGGGAATATGATTTTTGAGTTCAGGGGGCTCTGAAATTCCAAGAAATGGAAAGACCCCTGATTTCAATTTTGTTATTACTACAAAACTTTCTCGTATGTTTCTATACTCTGCATCTAAGCCTGTCAGTTTCCTGGATTTTAAATCTTCCGCTCAACCTCCAAGCTTTGAAACGGAATGATTCAAATACTCCAAATACCAACGAACTAGAGTCCCTGTGTATTAAAGAGTCTCGTCATATGAGGTTTCGATTCTGATTGGCTGCTGAATTTCAGGCTGTCAAGGAGTTTGAGGAGGCATTCTGTGCTATTCTCCATAAGAAGACCGTTGGAACTCATCCATCGAAGAGGCGTAGACGCCCCCTCGGCGAATCAAACCAATCAGAGTGGATGCCTCCTTGGAAATTCTTCTTCTTCATGCTTCACAAGGCGAGACTCTTTCACATACAGGGACTCTAATACATACTCTGATAAAATTAAAGGACAATAATTAGAAATAACATATTTGCCTTTTGATTTAAATCTATCTTTTAATTGCATATAAATGATGCGAACTTTTTTCGAAACAAAATAAAATCGTCTTAGAAATAAATGTTAACATCGAAACGTAGCCTAGCGTTTGGAGCGGATTCAATGATTTTCCAGATTATTCACATATGCAAAATTAGAAAAAGAGACAATCTTCATAGAGGGCGTTAGTAAAGATTTTATCTCAGGTACTCACCCCGCCATTGGCTGCAGTTGGATACGGAAGTTGACTAAGAACCACTGTTATGACGATGAAACGAAACGGCAGCAAGTGGATGTAAAACATATTGGAGTCGGACTGACAGATTTTGGTGAGCCTCGAACATTTTTATAAACCTAACTCACTCACAGAGCTGCCGTTTTGCGCAGCATATTAATGGCATTTTTCATTTCACCCATGATTCCACCGGTTGAGAAAATATTACACGGTTCAGTTCAGTGTATGATTGTAATCCACGAAAATACTCTTATCTGTTATCTCTTCTCAACCAGTGAAGTCGTCAACGGCTTTAGAAAACTTATAGATATTTTAATATTTTAACGGCGTTTCCACTGATTGAAAAAAGATTACAGATCGGAGTATTTTCAAGCAGTGTAGTCATAAACTAATCTGAACTGTGTAATCTTTTCTAAGCCGCTGGAATTATGGGTTACTTGAAATATGCCGTTAAATCTACGCAAAACGGCAGCTCTGCTCGCTCAGTTCATTCATTCGTACACCGTAAAATCAGTAGTGCAACCAGAATCTCCTCTGTCTCTCTCGTACTCCCTTTAAATGCACGGATTGAAGGAGGATAGGAAATGAAGGTTTTTTTATCTCCTTGTCTAGCCTTCTCCAACATATTTGTTTCAATTGAGAAAAGAGAGAGACATCAATTTCCCGTTGCGCAAAGGGCCACTTTTATCGTTTCGTGGCAATCTCAATTAGGTCATGACGTAAATAGGCGCGGAGCTAACGTAATAGGTATTACTACTGAAGATAGGTAAAAAATTGCGAGGATAAAAATAGTTTGTTTCCTCTAATCTGGATGTGTACATTTTATTTATAGATTTAAACTCCGTTATTTTGGAAGTCGAAAGTAAACAGTTGAAGTGACTTCTTTTAGAAAAACCTTCAAGTTTTTTTTCTAGTTCCTAAGCGTAGAGTTTAGTCGAATGGCATAGAAATTATCGGAAATTAGAATTTTTATAGTTTTTATAGGCCATGCTTGGGTGCATGAAAAATAACTTTCAGTAGATAGTACCTAAATTTAGGTTGTCTCAACCTAAAATTTAGGTTATATTTGAACACCATAAATTTAGGTGGAGCCAACCTAATGATTTTGGTAAAGGACAAGGTGAGCGGTATCAGCACATTTAAATTGCCTCAACCTAAATGTTTGCTCCTTCCCACCTTCATCAACTAGTGTTTAACGCTTTTAGGCTAACTGTACCTAAATTTTAGACAATATCGGCCAAAAGGGAAGTACCTCACTTTTGTCTTTTGGTTGGCCAGACCCAAGGTACTTATAGTTAACAGGTCTGTTTGACTCGCTTCCAGCGTCATCTTCAGTGGAGCGCATTTCAAAATCATCAGCCAAGATGGCCGAAAAAAGAAGAAAACAAACCGACTCACTCGGGCGACTCCTAGAGTGTCACCCGAGTGAGGTCAGCGAAACTCGGAGTCGCCCGAGTGAGAGTCGGTTTGTTTTCTTCTCTTGTCGGCCATCTTGGCTGATGATTTTGAACTGCGCGCCACGGAAGAGAGTCGGGAAGAGAGTTGAGCATACCTGTTAAATACAGGGTGTTTCTAAAACTTATGTCATCCTTTCTACCACTTATTCTTGAGGTCAAAATAAGACTTTTTTTCCCTATAAACATGTGTCCGAAAATGCCCCCCTTTTGAGCTACAGCCCCCCAAAGTTTTAAAAAATGGTTGGTTTTTTCTGAATATCGACCATAATTATGAACCAAATGCCATGAAAATTGGTGTCCCGAGGTAATTTTACGTGTAAAATCCATTAATGACCTCGAGAAATTCATAAATGAGGTCTGACTGTACTTTTCAGGCAATCTTATACCTTCAACGACACAAATTTTATGTTATGGGTTGGAAATTTGAAAAAAGAAAAATGAAAGCAGATGGGAAAAACTCTTAAAGAGATATTTGGTCCTCTTTGTTTTGGTCGATACGACGCGTATTAAGCGAGATAATCGCTGCAAAAGGTGGAAAAGTCAGCGCTTTTACTATAGCAGGCGGCCCGAAGTAGCAGCGGAGTGGCGGGTTGCATACTTACTGCCGCTCTCCATGGTATAAGCGCTGACTTTTCCACCTTGTGCAGCGATTATCTTGCTTAATACGCGTCGTATCGACCAAAACAAAGAGGACCAAATATCTTTTTAAGAGTTTTTCCCATCTGATTTCACTTTTCATTTTTCAAATTTCCAACCCATAACATAAAATTTGTGTCGTTGAAGGTATAAGATTGCCTGAAAAGTACAGCCAGACCTCATTTATGAATTTTTCGAGGTCATTAATGGATTTTACACGTAAAATTACTTCGGGACACCAATTTTCATGGCATTTGGTTCATAATTATGGTCGATATTCAGAAAAAACCAACAATTTTTTAAAACTTTGGGGGGCTGTAGCTCGAAAGGGGGGCATTTTCGGACACATGTTTATAGGAAAAAAAAGTCTTATTTTGATCTCAAGAATACGTGGTAGAAAGGATGACATAAGTTTTAGGAATAACCCTGTATAAGTAACTTGAGCCAGATCTAGAATTTTGTCTCCGTCCACTTTCTAAAATAAACAGCGCACTCTATGTGGTAATTTTGGCAACTCTCTTATTCTTCCAGTCAATGTTTGTACCACACGCTGAAGATTCCTGGATGTTACATTACACATTTATTCACTGTAGAAGAGAGACATTGAAGTTACATACACAGACATAGAATATTCAGAAAGATAGAGATGAGCTACGCCGGATTGCGTAAGATTGGTGCAAATCATGTATTTAAAGAAGTGGAATCTTCATATACTTGTGTAATACATGCTTAACACATAAAATATGATGTGAAATGAAGAATGCTAAACCAAGTTAATGATATACTTTACTAATAATATAATTTAAGTGAATATTATGCTTCCACGTCCGACATGGTATTGGAGGAAAATAATACGTAATATATATTTACGTCATTTTTACTTATTATGGTTATTTTTATTAAATCCATTATTAAACTACTTCGTGCTAACTGAAGCACGGAAAAAAACGGTGAAAATACCGTAACCAGGCCCCAATTACCAGTAAGCGTGGTCTGTATGGAGCACCGTAAACTGCAGCTTTGTTTTACAGTTGTCCTCAATAAAAGGAAAAAAATTAAAATACAATTTACAAATACAATGAGTCGGAAAAAAATAGTAATATTAAAGAATTAAGAAAATAGAGGTACCTGGTTCCTCAACGGACAAAACACATAAATCGATAAAAATTTCTTGCAATCTTTCAAAAAAAGATTGTTTCATACTCATTGTTTTTTTACTTATGAACCAATTTACATTTCTAATGAGTGTATCCGTTGTTGTTTTTAGAAGGCAATGTTGCTTGCCCCTCTTCAAAAATTTTATATCAAACTGTTGTAATTACCCTGATTATCGCAGGGATCGGTAATTTGAGTTAATTGAAGTACCCAAATGTCTGAAAAGGAATCAAGAAGATTTTTAACTATCTACATTCATATACTATCAAATGGATTTAAAAAGATACCTCAATGAAAGCTTAAGAAAGAAGCTTGGCCTGCAGTCAGTTGTGCAAAATTATAACTCTCATTTCCCACAAGCATTGTAGCGCAGCGGTGAAATGTTCCTTAACATCATTGCGGATAAGCTTCAATCAACTCATAAATGACTTAAAATTGATATTGTTGGTAAAAATACTGTCAATAAACAGTTATATTTTGTATTTTAAATTTATTTGCTCTGGTCATTTTGATATTCGGGTCATTTGGTCCAGTTATTGAACGGTAAGTAGTATACAGGGTGTTAAGAAAAAAAGTTTCCACTGCGGTTTTTTCGAAAACGGCTGCGAATTTTGAAAAACGGCCAAACACGTGTCCAATAATATCGAGGGGGGCCCATTTTGAGGGGGTTATTTTTTTCGGCGCCCCCCTGGGAGGGGCGGGGGAGGAGGTCACTTCCGTTTTTCTTATGGGAGCCCTATTTTTTTATTTCAGTATCTGAAAGAGCATAAAAAAGAAACTTTTTGGCGCAAACCAAAGGTCAATATCGTTTTTAGTTATCGATATGTCGAAGGTTAAAGTTCGATATGGACCTATTTTCAAAAAATTATTACTCCACTTTGAGATACCGGAATTTAAAAAACTAGGGGTCTAAAATACTCCAAAAAGCAAGTCTATTTTAGAAAAAAATATGAATTTGACACAAATTTAGCCAAAAGTAGGATTTAGCGCCCCCGAAAATTGTCAACGTTTTTACCCCCCTGGGGGGCCCATCAGACAAATTCCTTGAGACGACCCCTATCGAATGATACATCGATCAAAAGTTCATACCAAACTGAGCATTTTGGCGCAAACCGGAGGTCGATATAGCTTTTCACATTCGAGATATCGAATTTTGTAAATCTAACTTTGACATTCGATATCTCGAATGTGAAAAGCGATATCGACCTCCGGTTTGCGCCAAAATGCTCAGTTTGGTATGCCCTTTTGATCGATGTATCATTCGATAGGGGTCGCCTCAAGGAATTTGTCTGATGGGCCCCCCAGGGGGTAAAAACGTTGACAATTTTCGGGGGCGTTTTTTGAAATTCGAACCCAAATTCGAGTTATTCGGAGCTGCTCCTTTTTTTTACACCCTGTATAATGATGCCGCAAAAAGCAGTGATCATCGCATTTATCATTCTTTTTAAAGTTCAAAATTAAAGTGTAAATCTGTGTTTTCTCTGTAGTTTTTCCTGGAAAACAGGAAAGTTTGAATATCACCTGCTGGTTGGTAGTGTTGCCAAAATCGGGCAAACACTATGAAAATTTTCCAGTAAGTGAAATAAGAAAAATTAGAACAAATTCCGTGGAACGTTTCCGCTTCACTTTTTCCTGTTTTCACAATCGGTTGGAATATGTTTGGATAAGCATATTTACACAGTCGCACATAAAATATGTCTGCCGCCAAACTATAAATATGCCTTTACTAAGTTCATACGGATTCTGTCAATTCTTATGGTTTCTCTCGTTCTAACTCTGTAAGTCACAGATTGCCGCCTTCGTGAATTCAGGTACGTTTTTTTTCGGTTCGAGCTCTAATTTTTCTTGTTTATCATCATATTTTTACTGCAAATTCGAATTCTGCTTTATCTGTGCATTACTATATATCCTGCATCATCAAATAAATAAATAACACAGTACCGCAGGCGGAAATTAATTATTTTTCTCACTCACCCTAGTTACTCCATATACAGGCTTACGGATGGTTTGTGTGGGTCCTTACCTCGACAATTTTGAAAATTTGACTCCTTGGAAACCGAATTTTAAAGGTCATCCTAGGTTTCATTTGGGAGATAATTTGATGTTTTGGTTAATGAGGTGGATAAAAATTTTTAGCTGGTTGTGGAAGTAATAAATATAGACTTTTTTCATACGCATGTTACCGAATGCACACAGTTTACGTATTTTTTTTAAATATTTGAATAATTATAATACATGGGCTGTCTCAAAAATACTGCACATTTCTTGTTTGAGGGCAAACGGTGTCAGATATCGAAATGCAGTTTGCAAAGGGATATTGACCTAGGAGATAGCAATAAAACATGGCAAATCAGAGCACTCCAAATTAAAATTGACTGAGTTACAGAGTTTTGAAAATGACTTTTTGGCCTAGATCCAGGATTTTCAGCCTTTTTTTTTTTTTTTTTTAAGGAAAATAATTTTTAAAAAATTACGTGATTTCACACAAAATCAAAAATACAGAATCTTACCAAAATTGACAAAAATTATTCTGCTTTATCGAGCAAGTCAATTTGTGTTTCGCACTTTCAAAGCATCTCTCTTCACTTTATGCTCAGCTCTATAGCCATAAAGCCCTTTTCCTCACTTCTGCAAAAACAAAACAAAAACAAAAATTTCAAAACTCTTTTTTCTTCTGGCTGTTCAAGAAGATTTCAACAGCTCTTATGATTTTGCCGGTCAAATTGGGCCCTCTTTTATAGCCCAGACCTCACACTCTGCAACTTCCAGCTGTTTACCGAATTAGAGGAGACCTTAAAAAGCAAAAGGCTCTCTTCCCTTGACGAAATCAAAAGACCGGTGGTCGAGAGTTCCTAAACACCCTATGAAGAAAGAAAATTTGGGAAAGAAAACACTTCTGCAAGTTGGAAGAAGGGTTAAGGCCCTGCGTTTAAAGTGAAGGAAGATACTTTGAAAAGGAGAGAAAAGGTCAGATTTGCAAACGCCGCCGGCAACGCAGTACTGCCGGTGACACAATAGAACCTATAACTAAAGTAAATGAGTAAATAATTGAATATATAAATAGATAGATAAATAATTAATAAATAGATAATCAAACAAATAAATAAATAAATAAATACATAAAAAAACCGTTAAACCTACTACCTAATTCTCTCAAAAATGGCAAATTGACTGATTTTCTTTATGCTTTTCAGAAGGTTATATTATTTCACTCAACTAAAACACACAACTTTCCGTTTCAGATTATTATGAATTTTTTTAATATTTTCTTTGCCATGCTTTTGCTCGTGGTGGCGACCATCTTCGGACCGGCAGTAGTTGCGATACGATGCGAGGACCCCGCTTGCAAGAACACGGCCCCATTTGCGTATGGGGACTGCTGCGGAAGCATACCAGGTTGTCGGCAATATTGTCCACCTCCGAGAGCTTAATAACGAGGATATATCATTCAGGGCACTTGCTGCTCCTCCAATTCAGTTATACAAGTCTCACCCGGCGATGCCCAAAACTTCCGGAAAGGATTTATAAAAAATGCCATGAGTTGCTGCCTTCAGTAAATGTATCTTCAGTAAATGTAAGAACTGAAATAATAACATTAACCCTTTAAATCCGGCTCTATTACAAACCCTTCTCATACATTTTTTATCTATCTCAATAAATAGAATGAATTTTTCTCGTTTAGTTTGATGTGCATAGTGATTTTTCTTAATATACATTTAACACCATGTTAATTTGGTGGTACAAATGGAGCTGTTGCAAACTTTTGCCACATGCTTATTAATAGTTGATAATGGGGTAATACCCTGTAAAAATAACGATTAGCGCACTAAAAAATCACGAAATCCACTCCTAAACTCACAAAATGCTTTTAAACGCGAGACCTTAATGGCGGCTGAGGCCGCGATTTTCTTCTGGCAATTATGCTTCTTCTTCTTCTTGGGTGGTGTTGCGAGAACAACTCGTGTAGATGGCGCTGATTGAAGATAGGGAACCCCAATGAAAACCGCGGCACCGGCCGCCATTACGGTCTCGCGTTTAAAAGAATTTTGTGAGTTTAGGAGTGGATTTCGTGATTTTTTAGTGCGCTAATCGTTATTTTTACAGGGTTTTACCCCATTATCATCTATTAATAAGCCTGTAGCAAAAGTTTGCAACAGCTCCATTTGTAACGTCAGGAGACAAAGTGTTAAGGTCCTTCTAAGTGAAACTCTTCCTTTAATCAACCTTTAAAGGTTAATTTAAAACATTTTATCGGCATTTGTAAGCGTGGAATACCTACTTATTTAAAATTAGTTTAATGATCACAATGGGCCCACAATGGGTTGCATACTTTTGCTGCAGCAATATGGAGGCTTGATTCTGGTGTAAAATTTCGTAAAAATCACATTGAAAGCATCAACACGTCTCTAAATCCCCTCATAATTCAACGAAAAGCTTTTTAAGGAAAGCCCAAGATGACGGTCGATTTGAAAACCAAAGAGTAAACAAGAGTCGCAATGGGTCTGTTGCAAACTTTTGCTACAACGATAAAGAGTGTTTCATCGTATGTACAATCGCCCGAAATGTCCATTGGTGGCATCAGAAAGTCATGAAATGCGATATTAAACTCACAAGAGACGTTTAATGAAATCCAAGATTGCGGTAAAATATCGAGCAATCATTATGCATGCACCTTTAACAACCAAGGATTGCCAACGTTGACAACCTCACAGCTTCAGAGGTTATGTGTTTATTTACGTTGTGATTGGGTGTGATCGATATTGTGAGGTTGGCTATCCTTGGATGTTTGTGGTGCATGCATAGAGGTTGCTCGATATTTTACCGCCATCTTGGATTTCATTAAACATCTCTCGTGAGTTTCATACTGCATTTTATCACTGTCTGATGCCACCAATGGACTTTTCACGCGATTTTACATGAGATTGAACATTCTATAGCGCTGTAGCAAAAGTTTGCAACAGACCCATTGAATGGAAGGCCTGCGTGGTCAACGCAGATAAAGGACCGGAACGCGGGCTGACCTCTGATTGGTTGTAAGCCTGGTGCAAAACTGTATCAGGCCATTGGGAACTTTACACGGGGTTTTCGTTCCGAGACGTTTATCTCGAAACCTGTGCAAAATTGCCTCTAAACAATTAATACGAGTCGATTTAGCAGAATTTTCCGAACAAATTTATAGGTCACAAGTGCCCGTTTTATTGCAATTTCGAAAAGACTGTTTCAGTTGAAAAGTACGCACAATAGTGTGTTTACATGCGTGGCGTGTGTTTGAGTAACTCACTATTATGTGTACTTTTCAACTGAAACAGTCTTTTCGAAATTGCAATAAAGTGGCACTTATGACCTATCAATTTGTTCGGAAAATTCTGCTAAATCTACTCGTACTAATTGTTTAGATGCAGTTTTGCACAGGTTTTTGAGATGAACGTCCCGGAACGCAAACCCCGTGTTAATTTCCCAATGACCTGAAACAGTTTTGCACCAGGCTTACAGCCAATCAGAGGCCAGCCCGCTTTCCGATCCCTTATCTGCGATGACCACGCAGGCCTTCCATTCAATTGCGACTCTTGTTTACTCTTTGGGGAGAGCTAACCCATCATGCATGCATGCACCACCAGCACCAAAAGATGGCAAACAACTGCAACTTATAATGTTGGTTAGAATAATGTGACAAACGTCTTACTTCCGCAAAGTACTTCCATCTTGTGTCATTCTGCGTGTTTTTATCCGGTAAATTTTACTTTCTCGTCATTGGTTGTGATTTCTATGGTGAATAAAGTATAACGCTTTGCCAGAAGTTGGAAAGGAAGTTATCGCCGAGAAAGTACCTACACGGAAAAAAAAGAACGGTGTAATTTACCATTCGCATAGCTGATTTCGGTCCCTACCAGAGTTAATATAAACTTGACCAGAGTTATGGAACATTTGACCAGGAACCAGGTCAATTCCACTTAGAGATTCCTAAGCCAAAGAGATATGGCAAGTCCTATCCCCGCCATGTTAGAATACCGTCGTTGAATCCATTTCTGATTGGCTCTCAGATGTAGGCTGCCAAGAAAGCCCCAAGTGGCAAAATGCAAATGGCAGAGGGTTTGTTTACCTTCCGCGAACTCGCTTTCATTACACATTTGAAGAAACAGTGACCGCGGTAATTTTTGTGAATTTTTCCTCTGCTTGCATTTTACTACGGAGAACATTATCTCTTCCAATAACGACCGTTATTGTCGAGAATCTGAACCTAACCTGTAAGAGATAGCAAAATAGTGGCAACAGCGCAGAGGCAAATGGCCACCCGCCATTTGCAAGTTGCCTCTTGGAGGCTCCATTGATCCGCTTCTTCTTTCTTCTTCATTTTGAGAGTCTTGCCGCTTCTCTCATAGTATATGTATAGGGACTGTACTTCGTAGGAGTCGATTAACAGTTTTGAGCAGTTCTGCCATATCTCTTTAGCTTAGTAATCTCTGATTTCACTTGGTACCTGGTCAAATGTTCCATAAGTCTGGTCAAGTTTATCTTAACTCTGGTAGGGGCCAAAATCAGCTATGCGAATGGTAAATTACACCATTCCTTTTTTTCCGTGTACTTTGTCGAATACTTCCCGTTACCAATCTTTGCTGCTCGTGGTGCATGTATGCAGAGTTGATTCGCCGTTTTGACCGCCATTTTAGGCTTTCCTTAAAACCCTTTTTGTCGGCTTAGGAGTAGATTTTGAGGCAATTTGATACTCTCCAGTGTGATTTTCACACGATCTTACATCAGAATCAAAAATCATCCCTCTATATAACGATGTATAGCATTTCTATGCAGCAGACTCGTTGGTATTGAAATCTCATAAATGATAAATTTATTGATGATTCATAATTTCTTCTGACGACCTTAGACTACAGTGCGTCTTGCTGTGACAACAGGAGTAAATCTACGTTGATTTAGACAAAGAACAGGATCTAATAACGAACGTTAAGATGTTTTATTCTGTTCCCATTGACGCCAGATGTGTAAAATATTAATATTTCCCAAGTAGTTCAATTTGAAATGTGTATTTTCATTTTTATTTATATTTTTCTCAATCATTTTAATTATTTCTAATGATAATAAATGATAAAAATTATTATTAATTAATGATTAAATTGAAATTGTTTAAATTAAAACTAAAATTAAATTAATTATAATGTAACAATTAGAAACAAAATATAAATCCAATACATTTTGAATGATTTAAAATAATTACAATTTACTGATTTAGCATTGATTTGAATGGGTCTGTTGCAAAATTTTGCTACAACGATTAAGCAAGATGAATCTAATGTAAATTCGACTCAAAAGTCCATTGGTGGCATCAGACAGTCATAAAATGCAATAATAAACTCACAAGAGGCGTTTAATGAAATCCAAGATGGCGGAGAAATATCGAGCAATTTGTATGCTTGCACCACGAACATCCAAGGATAGCCAACCTCACAATATCGATTACAACCAATCACAACGTAAACAAACACATAACCTCTACCTCCAGTGAGGTTGTCAAAGTTGGGGCCATCCTTGGATGTTCACGGTGCATGCATACACATTGCTCGATATTTCTCCGCCATCTTGGATTTCATAAAACGCCTCTTGTGAGTTTATCATTACATTTTATGATTTTTTGATGCCACCAATGGACTCTTCAGGTGATTTTACATTAGATTAAACACTCTTAATCGCTGTAGCAAAAGTTTGCAACAGACCCATTACTATTTCTTTAGTCATTCACTTTCCCTCTTTTTTGCAATTAATTATGTTTTTGCTTTTGTTTTCATTTTTCCCCCAGTTTGAGCTTGGATGTTATTGCCCAGAGGCAAAACGAGAGATTCGCTATCCCTCTCTTGTCTCTGTTGAAACCAATATGTTAGACAAGTGAAGACAAGGGAATAAAACCCCCTTCACCCATCCCGCTTGCATCGTCATAAGGAGAAAGAGATAAATATAAAGAGATCCTGCCCGCTTTATTGTATTGCGTCACCATGGGCGGATCCAGCAATTTGGCAACCATGCATTCTTTAGAGGGTTGTGGGTATTCAACTATATAATCAATTGTTTTTCATAAAATAAAAAGGCAACAATCAACCGTTGCCACTGGCGCAACCAGGATATCTTCCATCTCTCTCATTTCCCATTTGAATGTATAAGTAGGAAAAGGACAGAAGGAGGGAGTTTTATCCCCTTGTCCATCCTTGTCTAACATACGTTTCTTAATGGAGAAAAGAGAGAGATGGAGAAACTCTCGTTGCACTGGCGCAACCAGAATCTCTTCCATCTCTCTCATTTCCCATTTGAATGTATGAGTAGGAAAAGGACAGAAGGAGGGGGTTTTATCCCCTTGTCCATCCTTGTCTAACATACGTTTCTTAATGGAGAAAAGAGAGAGATGAAGAAATTCTCGGTGGGCTACTGACCGTTGCCATATTGCTGGATCCTTCTTTGTACGTCTACTGATCATTTTTGAGGGAGTGGTTTTTACATACGAGATGACATTTTTTTTTTTTTAAAAGAACAACGCATTTAAAATCCCGCCTCACTATTTTGAAACAAACAAATATTGAAATGTTAAAGCTTAGGCAAATCCAACAATCTGACAACTGCGCATTCTTTCCATTTGAATGTATGATGAACAATCGATTATTTCTCATGCAATCAAATAGGGAAGAAAACACTGTAGCTATAGATTACTAGATCCGTCAATGTGTTAAAGGTTTACCATGGACTTATATCCTACTTTAATTATAATTACATATTGACGTTTTGCAAACTTCTGGACAAAATATTCAAAACATTGGCGCTTCGCCATTTTTGGCCTATTTTTGGGGTCAAGCCCCCCTTAATTTAAACTTTGGACATAATCCAAAAAAGGTTCCTCTTGGAAAGTAGGGAACAATTCTTATTGCCAAATTTGAATGCAAACAGATCATATTATTGAGGAAATATCATCCGTAACGGACGGATACACACACAGACAGACGGACGGACATTTTTTGGGTTCCCTGCACTGAAAAAAATAGATTTGTGAAATCAGTAAAATGAATCAAAGGCTAATTTTACCAGCCATTTTTAGTAAAATTTACTACACACATAGCTAATGTTACGTTCTGGATCGTAAATTTTGCTTAATTTTGATTAATTTTACAATTTGGATCATAAATTTGACCAATCGGATTGTAAATTTAACAATTCAAAGCATTGTAGTTTTTGCAAGTTGTGTAGCTGTCACGCCAAGACAGCCATGTAATATGCAAAAGTCACAATGATTTGGATTGTAAAATGTACTAGTTAGTTTCAAAAATTTGCAATTCAAATAGAAAAATTACTAAAACTTAAGCAAAATTTACAATTCAAATCGTAAAATTAGCCATAAGTTTAGTAGGATTCACCGAAATTAACATGTAAAATTAGCATGTGCTTTATTTTACTGATTTTACAAAACTTAATTGATTTTTTAGTAATTTCATTTTTTTCAGTGTGGGGACATCAAATGCCAAGAAATGGAGCTAACTCAATTTTTAAATTTGTCATGATTACAATACTTTCTCTCCCCTATGGGGAGTGAGAAAGTAAAAAGACAAAATTTGCAAAAGGTCGATGGCAATTTGGATATTTCAGTTACGTATTAAAACAAAGTATGTTACAAAGTTTTGCTGCAGCAAAAGGATAAGAAGGCTCTCGTGTAAAATTACGTGAAATTACATTCCAGGCATCGGAAAGTCTGAAATGCCACTCACAAACTCACTCTGGTAATGCGTTCAACAAGACGTCAAGATTCCATGCGGTCGAATGAGCTGCGCAGATACCATGAGAGATTCCTATCTAATCAGAGTCCTTCCTCCGTGTGTTTCTATAGAGAAAGAGAGACAAATTAGACAGGATGTCTCTTATTATGATAACTGAATAGCTGCGCCATATTTACTCTTAAATGGCAGAGCTGCGCAGGTACCAAGGCGGATTCTTGTCTAATTTGTCACCCATTCTAAAGAAACACCACGGATGAAAGCCTCCAATTAGATAGGCACTTCCTATATGATACAAGCAGAGTCACTATTCTTGCGTCGACGATTCGACGCAACCCGCACTACACGCAGCCCCAACTTCGCTCGGTATTCGCAGGGAACAAGAGAAAAGAAAGGTAGGAGAGAATTACGTGTGCATGTAATGTGGGTTGCGTCGAATCATCGCGACGCAGGACTTATGGCTTTGCTTGTACCTACATAAATCTGTCTCAACTCCTAAATTTTAAAGTCATTTTATGAATAGTCGGTGAGTAAATTTTGTAATTTTTCAATGTGCTCTTCGTAATTTTCGATGGATTTTACTCTGCATGGAAAAAAATAGATTAGCAAAATCAATTAAATGAAGGCAGTGCTGTTTTGACCAGTCAATTTTGGTAAAATTTACGATGCATGTAGCTAAATTCACAGTTTGGATTTTGAATTTTGCATGAGTTTCATTGTTTTTAAAATTTGGATCGCAAGTCTTACAACTTTAATTGTAAAGTTCACCAATTGTAAATTTTACAATCCGAAACATTGTGAATTTTGCAATTAGTACCTATAGCTGCTACGCCATGACAGCCATGCAAATTGTAAAAGTCACAATTTTTTGCATTGTGAAATTAAATTTTTCAATCCAAAACATTTTCAAATTGAACGTGAAACATTCATTAATTTTCATTTATTCATCCATTCATTCATTCATTTTCACATTAAAATTGAAAAAATTTACAATCCAAATTGGTAAATTCATTAAACATAAGAAACACTTCTAGTTCAAATCATAAAATTAGCCATAAGATTAGAATGTTCTACCAAAAATAACTAGATAAATTATTACCATTTGCTTTATTATTCTGAGTTAAAAAAACGAAATACATTTTTTCCATGTAGAGTCAATTACTTATTCAATCGCAAGTAGAAAAAGTTAGCACGAAACCTAATAACCTGAAATCATTAGAAAAGTTTCTGGGCAACTCCCCTACCCTCCCCAAGCTGGGGGGGGGTTTCCCAGATCACCGATTAGGGTTTCCAAACTTGGCCACCTAGTGCAGTGAGGTAAGAGCTCCAAAATCACTTTAGGTAGCTTTACTCGGCAAATTATCGAATTCTTATCGAATTATTTAAAAAACTGAAAAAAAACCACACATTTTTCTTTTGTGGATAGGAAGCGGCTCTCTTTTTAAGTTCTTACATATCATCTCAATTTTTGACTGAGCCCCCGTGAAAAATTAGTCAGGGCAGGATTTCTCGGTCAAAAATTAAGTTACGTAAGAATTTGAATTCTGGCAATTTGAATTGAAATTTTGGCAATCTCTTCCTTTCCTCAAAAGAAAAATTCAGTTTTTTCAGTTTTTAAATGTCTCGATAGTTTGCTTAGCTGCCCATAGCGACTTTGGAGCGTTTTTCTCACTGCACCAAGGGCGTGCCGTGGAGGGGGGTAGGGGACATGTGGGTACCCTTGCCCCGTGTGGCACTCTGCGTGGGCGGCCAAATCAGGGTGAACAACCGAAAAATAAATAAACAAAAAAAGGTTATCGAATTCTAAAATACATCGCCAAGCGCTGCACAAGCAATGTGTACAAGCAAAAGAAAAAAAAGCAGAAATGGTAAATTTATAATTTTGAGGATTGGCATCATTGCATTCTTGCCCCCCCCCCTCTCTCTCTGAAAATCTGAAAACCACGGCACGCCCCTGCACTGCACTGTGCACCTCCAAAAAAATTGTCTATCTTCGCCCATGGTTGCGGCTACCACGCCCTTTCCTATTCCTCCAAGGGAACCACGAACGTTTCGGCTTTTTGAAGAAATTACTAGCACAGGAGCGTAGAGTTGTGAGTTGGTCAGAGTGGATTGGCGAATCCATATCAATGTCTTTGTATTGCTCTTCACGTGCCATAACGGAGCACCCGTAACCTCTTCCGAAGCCTGAGCGCCGACATTTACCGACACCGACCAATCTGCACTTTTCCGGTTTTTGCGCGTCTGGAAGTTTGTTGTACATCACCACTAGACTTTGGCAGTATTGGTCGCCTACCGAATCAATACGATTTTCATATAATGTAATGAAAACCAAGAGTGGTGCTTGGAGCAGGAATCCTTGTTTAGCTTAGAGAGAAAGTTTGCTACCTCCTGATGGAGGGGAAGGGAAGTAAAAAAAAAACTGCATTAGTTCATTTGAAAATCATATGATATATAAATAGCAATATTGACCCTTTCATACCAGGAGGCCGATCATTTACTACATCGATAAACAAGGCTGACAATGAGTGATGCTATTTGTCGATATTTGTAAAACTTGGTTGTTGCTATGGTAACCATCGTTAAAGTGCCGGAGTTTTTGAGCTATTCAATGAGAAGCCTTTATAAAACCGGTACTCTATCGATGGTTACCATAGCAACAGCCACATTTTACAAATATATCGACCAATACCATCACTCATGGACAGTCTTAACGATCGGTTTATCGATGAAGTAAACGATCGTCCCTCTGGTGTCCATTTCAATGTATCTGCGGGGACAAAGATATATGGCCAGAGTATGCAATACGCAATGCACAGTATACCATTCAATACATGTATTAGGTGTGGGTTGCGTATTGCATAGCTCGGAAATATATCTTTGTCCCCGATAGTATAACTGAATAACATAGAATCTTAAGAAGAAAGTGAAAATTTGATATGCATATCGTTTTATTTTTCAAAATTTTGCCCAGATTAGCTATGGTGGCCAAAAATCTGTTTCCTGAGTTAATTAGTAAATTTCGAAAGTTATCAATGTGCGCACTGTAATTTTGTCGAAATTTTAGTCCAGCAACATTATACAATGCCTGAAAGGTGCCTTACATTATTAGACAAATTATGAAATTAGACAAAGAATAAAATTGTATAGTAAAAATGATTTTAATTGTATTGAATAATTGTAAATAATATTGTAAATAGTTGTACATTTGAATGAATTGTATAATTGAAGTTTGTTGTGCATTGAAAGTAATTTTTGGTAACCAGTTGACACTGGGAAAGTTTTCTTATCGTTGAAACCAGTTTTCAGTACATTCATGTATGTTGTCTGCGGCCATTTACTCGAAGGTGGTGAAATGGAGGGGGAAATAACAAATATTGCATTCTATAATTTGAAGTTGCGTCGTGACAGATAGTGAAGAATGTTGAAACAAGCATTTATACTATGGGAAATGTTAACATATATTATTGAAAACCGTTTTCAATGTCAGAAAGATGTCCGCGTTCATTTGTTTGAGGAAGATGAAATGGAGGGGAATACCAAATATTACATTAATTATTTGATAATCATATTGAAAATAAAGTTATGTGTGTAAGCAAGCATGTTGACAGTGGGTCAGTTTTCTTATATTTGAAAACAGTTTTCAATACAAGAATGTTGCTAAACTGTCAGCGAGGAATATAGTGATCGCCAGAAAAAAAAGTTCTGTTTTTTTCCTTTGGTTGCGCAAGGTGAAATTTTTCCATGTCTATGATTGAAAGCGTTTTTTATTAATTGAAATCTGTAAGGTAACGGTGGGTAGTATTAAAGTATCTTCAAATGAGGGCCTGTACTGTGTTGAAAGGGTGACCAGATGTGGAACTTTGAAAAACAGTACTTTTAGCCCCAACAATGTTTCGAATGCAGAAGTTTGTCAAAAACAGATTTTACAAACTGCGCTTTAAAGAAGAAGAAAAAAATCCCGAAAGTTTTGAATAACTTCAACATTGTTACTTACAAAGTTTCTAATTCTTTTAACATTTCAATTGTAACATTTTGGAAACGGAATCCTGGGCCATGTTTCAACGCAAGTAGCAGAATAAGGAATCAAGTATAAGCGTTTGAAGTATTGGAACAAATCGGGAGTTTTCGCTTTTCATCACATATTGATGCAGATTGGTACTAATTTAGACGAAGTTGGGGAAAAATACAAGTGTTGTCATTTCTAAGAAAGTTTATTTTAGGAAACGATTTTTTTCCACTCGCTTGCTTACTATATATCGTGTCCTTTGGGAGGAACGGGGTGAAACACTTCTTAATAGGAATATAGGTTAGCTCGGTGGAATCTCGGAATAAAGATTGAATGAGAGTGGAACACTTTTCAGTGATCATAAGAAGTAGTCCAAACACAATTGTAAAGGACAAAACAGTACTAAATTGGTTACTAATGGGCATAAAGTATAGACACATATAGATAAAACAGTAAATAAAAAATAGGTTATTTATCCGACTAGTAATCGTACTTATATACCGAGATTTTGACATAGAAGAAAAAATCGGTACAAGTTTACAAATTTCTTCTTTCATGAAACGGAATCTCCAAATTTTATTTGTACCTCTACAATGTCTACAATGTAGAGTCTACATCCTAGTCTTATACTTGTACTCCTCTACACTTGTATATGTACTCTCCCATTTGTACTTTGATGGCACATAAAACTTGCAAACTTATAAAAAAAAAAGGTTGTAACTTGAACTAATGTACTTGTTTATACTTGCACTTGTAATCAGTGTTGCCGTCAGTGGCGTCGCGTGCAGTTTGGCAACAGAGCAGGCTATCCATTTAAACTCATATAAAAGGTCGAATTCAGGGGGTGCACAGTGCACAAGGAAAATTCGATATATTTAATGAGTTTAAATGGATGCGTAGCATTGTTGCCACATGGCACGCGACGCCACTGGTTGCCGTTCGTGTATATTTCATGGCATTTTTTCTATTTACGGATGAGTCCACCGGTTGAGTAAATATTGATTGGTTATTTTCAGTTCATGACTGCAATGCTCAAAAATGCTCATTCTGTAATATTTTCTCAATCGCTGCAATCTCTATCAAATGGTAAAAATATCCCCCAATTGTTTTAAAGTTATCGACAACTCCAATGCAGTTGAGAAAATATTACAATTCAGAGTAGTTCCAAGCACTACGCAGGCATACTCTGAACTGAACTCTGTAATATTTTCTCAACGAATGGAATCATCCGCGAATTGAAAAATACCCGTAAAAATGAACGGCAGATCTGCTTGTATTTCTGGTGGATCATGGCTTAGAATTGATAATAAAGTGTCTTCACTGCTACCATACACTAATCAATCGAAACTGATTGTTCTTATGATGTCATCGTCTTTCACATTTTGAAAGGGATCGGTCAAGTCTGGATTAGCCCTCTTTCTTGTCTGAAACTTCCTTAATCGACGACTCAACCAAAGTTTTAGCCTCATCTTGCACGTGCACGAATGCAAAGATGTAACCGACGAGGATTCGATTTTCTTCATGTCGAAACCTTCGAAATCGATTTCATTAGTGACTACGGTACATCTGTAAGCTCGTGTAATACCTGTGCGACGACATCTAGCGAAACTGATGTCTTTGCACCTGATCGGTTTGACCGAATCTCCGAGTTCGGTGTACAGCTTCATTAGACGATAGCAGTTCCTGTCGCCCTCCGATTCGGGAGAATTCTCAGCGTGCCTGGAGCATCTTGGGTGGTACTTAGGACAGGAATCTTTGTGTAACTCCGAGAGGAAGTGTTCCTTATCCTGATCGTCAATGTTCATGTGTAAGGAATGTGAAAGGAAGGGGAAATAAAAAATATTTCATTAATTAATTTTGTAAGTGTGATTGCGACTACAAATTAAAAACACAATAAAGTGGACGTCTTATTTTATGGAGGGTCCTGATAATAGCGACATCAACAAGGCCGACTGCCAACTTCAACAAAGAGTTGATGTAGACCAAGGCTATTTTCTGCTTTTCTGGAGAGGGCCCAATGTTTTCTGGAAAGAGTATACAATGTTTTCTGCTTTTGTAGGCCATCTTGGATCTGGATTTTAAACTGCGTGCTACTGACTTCGTGGCGCGAAGTCAGATGAGCATACCTCTTTAATCTATAACCTTGGATGTAGACGGTATGAGATCGTAGAACCACGATCGCAAAAGGACGTCTACAACTATAATGTCGACAACCACAACGTCAACAATCATAATGTCGAATATCACTACATCGACAACCTCAACATCGACCACCACAACGTAAACGAAAAGCGTGTCAACGTTGTGGTTGTTGAGGTCCTTTTGCTAGCGCGGTCTCGCGATTTCATGACGTCGACAATCGCAAGGTTGACGTTAAATTTCTGTCGACGTTGTCAGCCGGTCTTGTGGGTGTTGATATTACCAGTACCCTCTTTCTTGTATCCGTCGGCGACTAACATAAGTTCGTCTTAACCAAGAAACTGCCGTCGGATAAAAAAAAAAACGTGTTAGTGGTTTGTGATTGTTTGTTCTGTTTTGTTTCATACAAAAGAAATAAAAAACCAAATTAAAACATTAACCCTTGTGAGCCTAAGGTATTTCGGTAACACAAGGGACTAAGGGGGGGTATTTTTGTACCCCAAGGATATTTTCATGCAGCACAGTCAGTATCAATAATTTTGAAACTTTAATGGATGGATTATGTAATTAGTACCCTAAGAGAGTAAATTATGTGAAATTTGAGTAAATTTTTGCTATGTTGCCAAATTTACACCTACTTTTAAGAAAAAATGTCAAAATAAAAAAAATGGAAAAAATGAAATGAGGTACCATCTTATTTTTCCATTTTTGATAAATTTCCAATTTTTTTTCAATGATCTGACTTAATATTCTTAATCTACATAAAATATCCGTAAAATTCACTTTAATAGATGGTTCCAAACTTAAAACTGGCAGGACGAAGGGGGGGAATATTTGTTCCCCAACACTTTAAATTTCTATAATATCGACAAAAATTCATAAAAATTAATGAAATTTGGTGGACGTGTTCCAAGTATCCTAACTTAAAATGTCATGAAGTCCCAAATAATTTTGAGCAGTTTTGACAAAATGGCGTCAAAAAAACTGGCCTGGGGTACAAATGTACCCCCCCCTTAGGCGCACAAGGGTTAATGAAAATTGTTTTCCTTTATGGAAAACACACCTCATGATTATGTACTACTGAGACGTGAGATTCGAGACTCAAACAATAATTACTAACCACACAGCACGCATACTTCACGTTCATAATTTTGCGGTAGTTACTGGTTGTCACTTGGTGGATAAAAGAAAGAGTTGGTTGTTATAATAGAAACTGGTGAGACCACCGGTTGATAAAAGAATACGCTCAGTGCATATAAAAAATCATGTAGACAAGGTTCGCAGAGTTTTTTATATGATCAAACTGACAACATTAAGCTGTTCCCCGAAAGGACGTTAGTGCTAGCTCATATTCGAGTCCCTTTAGTTTGCAGTGATTCATCGGAACCCAATATTACTCGATGAAGCAAGTGCTCAAGGTATGAAGTATGACGTTATTGCCAGTGTCAATGTTTCCTAGACAAGTTTTTACTAGATTAGAGAGAATCAAAGGCACGAATGCGCACGGTCGGTGATTGAAGGTTTATCGTTCAATTTATGAAGAGGATTATTATTATTATTTTTTTTTTATTTTAGTTTTTTTTAATTTTTCACTTCTAATGAATTTTCGATTCAGAAACGCGTTGATGAGAATCACGAATGACAATTCATTGAGTACGATATCAGTATTTTTGTATATCGCCTTAAATGAATGGAGCTCATTACCATACTGAAAAAAAAGTTTGATGGAGGGGGGGGGGGGTCGGTCATATCCGCAGTGTGAGGTTAGCTTCACCTCAGAATTATGGGCAGAGACTGTGGTAGAGGGTAAGTGGGAGGCAATTGTCCTCCCCTGAAATTTGGAACCATACCATTTTTTTACGGCAATTTGTACGGTATAATGTCTAAAAAAAACAACAATTTACGAAAACCATGTGCCCCACTCAGAAAATTTGCTTTCATCCACGATTATAAGAACACTTCTGCCCAAGCTTCGCCTTTATCATTTTCTTTATATTCTCTTCTTTTCTCCTCTGTTTCTTGCGTCCCCCGTTTTTAATTTCTTCACCATCTCAGTTTTTATCATTTTTCATGTTTCTAGTAAAATTTGGGACTTTAATAGGGCCCCTTTCCCAAAAAAGAATACCAGCGGCGGCTCGTGCAATATGGCAACAATGGATTTCCTCCATTTAAAACTGTGTCCAATAATCGATTACTTGGTGAGGCGTAGCGCCTCACCTAATATCGATCTTTTTGCATACGTTTAAATGGCAAAAGTGCACGGTTGCCAGATTGCACGAGTCGCCACTGAAGAATACCCAAGAAAGAGATTTCTCCTGCGTGATAGCTCCTCTTGCAACCTTTTTCAAACACATTATCTTGAATGGGCAAGAGAGAGAGGAATAAAAATTCTAGATACGCCGCTGATTCTAATTAATGAATTTGTCTTTTCTTTTCTCATATGAACGTATGTGTAGGAAAAAGACAGAGATAGAGTTTGATGTCACGTGATCGCCTCTTCTGCCTTAACTTTTTGATAAATTAGTATGAATGTGAAAAGAGAGAGGTATAAACACACGTCAATGCTTGTGGGAACATCCGACCATCTATAGGTCAACCTGTGGGAACATTTATATCCGTCGAAACATTATCCAGTCCCCAGAGGTAGTTTCGGATTTATTGTAGTGCTTCATCAAGGTTTAGTTAGGTTCGGTTCGGTTCGGTTGGTTTAAATAGAATAGACGATAACAATAATTGCTCTCTCGGCAAATATCCTCACTGGTGGGGATAAATGAGAGATATTGTCGAACATCTCCACACCCACAGGTTCTGGAGTGGGAACCACAAACATTGACATGCAAAAGAGGGTGCAATTTCACACACACCAATGCTTTTGGGAACATTTAACTATCCATTGGTCCACCAGTTGGAACATTTATACCCCTTGGAACACCATCCCGCTTCCTGCAGCAGGTATTATAGATTTGTTTTCTTTTCAGTGCTGCATCAATGTTAAGTAAGGTTCAGTTCGGTTAGTTTAGGTTCGTAAGTCTATCAGAGGCTTTATATCACATAGACGGAGTGCATAACAAGGTTATTGAGGCAAACTTGCGGTACCTCTCATGTTCACCAAAAATGCTCAGTAGTCATCAACTCCCTCAACAACTGCATAAAAACATAAATTTGTCATCTTCTTAAGGTTATCTTTGGTAAAACTGGTGACGAACAAACCGACGCCATCTTGAGAGTGAATGAGAGGTGCTTTTTTCCTCATTCTGTAAGTTATTTGAAGCATCTCTTGCTGTAATATTATATTTTGTCAAAATAATGGTTTTCACCAATCTTTGATCCTGATTTTCATAAAGCAGTAAGTTTGGGTTAAGAGGTTATGATCGTTTGTTTGTCTCCAGATGAACGTTTCAACCCAGATTTCAAACAATGAGCTCAATCGTCTGCTTACTGTAGTGTACGGTACGCTAAGTTTGTCTCAGCCGGTACAATGTTATGGTATATGATGCACTCCGTCCATATGATGTCATGTCTTTGGTTTACATAAACTGATACCTAAAAATTATTGTTCTCTCTGCAAATGTCTTAACTGTGGGGAGATAAATTTCCAAATATCCTCACGAGTGCAGTTGCACTGTAGGTTGGTGTCTACTCAAGCATTGGCATGAAAGACAGGAAGAGAAAGACCAATACCCAAGGTAGATGGAGAACAGGTAAGGACAACACTTGGCTCAGGGGGGCGTGGTCATCTTTGAAAATCGACTTCACCACCATTAAAATTTTGTGACTTATTACATTTTCTAAATTTATTAAAGCTTGTAAAGGTGGTTATGTATAATTTTGAATCTAGCCAGTTTGTCTTTTCATCCCTGAATCAGTGATCATAATTCGAATTAAAGATAACTTATCGAAATTTTGGTATGGAGATTTTGTTAGGTTTACCGTCACTTCCTTTACCGTGAAAATTCTCAGCTTGAATTGCGCGGTAAGAAAAATGACGGCGCAGTTGCTATTTTGACGAACCAATCAGAGCCGACCTCAGAGTGTTGTCTATACCTGTTCTCCATCTACCTTGACCAATGGCGACAGTACCTAGATACGCACCTGTAATCTACGGTCTCTGTTGCTCTTGCCTGAGTACCCTCCTGATCTTACTTCCGCACGATGCGATGCGAATTTTTTTATAAACAGTGAAATGATTTTTTTTTGGATCGAGGCCTGTGTAGTCCCAGTCTCTGTAATCCATACAGCATTTGTACTGTCTTGTAAGTCCAACGCGTCGACAATTGGCATTACGAGCGTGCTGACACTTATAAGACTTGTAAACATCGTCCAGTTTCCTCAAAAGCTTCATGAGATCGTAACAGTGTCGGTCCGCTGCCGTCTCAATTGTCGGGCCCGATTTCCAAAGGGCCCAAGGATAGGCTTCTGAGCAAGAGTCCTTGGCCAGTTCTTGGAGGAAAAATTGTGGGCTCTGCACGAAAAAAAAAAACAAGCAGTGCTCTCATAAATTGAAGTGTCATCTACTTACACCTAACTTCTCTCCTAAAACTACCGTTCTATGAGTTTTCTGAGAAAATCGATGGTTAAATCTCCTTTACCTGTCTTTGGACTACATTTTCACCAAGTTTTAAGAAAATCTTTAGAGCCATTTGTTATCAATTTCAATTTTTACCCTATTTTAGAGGTAAAACCCTCGCTAGCAACCCTCAATTCAGCTATAGGTAGGAAAAAATAAAAAAGACACCCTAAAAATATCAAAAGAACCCTTCCTGCTAAATTTGGATGCATATAGACTAACATGTTAGACGTTATGATGTTTCATAAACAGGCGCACGGACGGATAGACAGACATACAGATGGACAGATGGACAGACGAACGGATGGATGGATAGACAGACATACAGACGGACAGATGGACAGACGAACGGATGGACGGATAGACAGACATACAGACGGACAGATGGAAAGACGAACGGAGAGACAACTGTGTGAAATATGATTTGTGAGCTAAGGGGGGCCTGAAATGCCAAAAAATGGAAAGTCCCTAACCTCCAAATTTTCATGATGACAAAACGTTCCGTTCATACGGAGGGGAGGGGGTTATAGTCATCGGCGGATACAGGAATAAATATGTCTGTCTCTCTACTGTCCATTTTGAACACGTGTGTAACAAAAGGATAGCAAAGGGGGCCATCAAGTGACTTTAGCCACTATCTCCCTTTCCCATTCCCTCCAAGAATGAAATTTAGGTTTTTTGCTCGACGAATCTTTAACCCTTTATGAGTTCCAAGGTATTTTACCATCGTGTGGCATCAACTGTAAATTATTCTTTATCGCATAGCATGGTTTTAGAGCATGATGAGTACCATGCTCTATTGTATCTTCCTCTTGTGAATACAATTCTATCGCTTAGTCTCCATCTGTAGGTGGCCGAAAACTGTTAATTGTTTTAGCGAAGAGAGCTAAATTTTTGTTTTATGTTTATTTTTATTTGTTTCGTTTTGTATTTGTTTTTTTTTTTCCTTTTTTAGTTTTTGTTTGTTTTTTGTTTTATATTGTTTTTTTGTTTGTTTGTTGTTTCCTTCTTTTTTACTTTTTTTTTACTATATAATGATTAAATAGGATGATTCAGTTTTTTGCCGTAATTAAAAATTATTAGATTTGATTTTTGAACCTAGCAACTTTGAGCTTGAATATAAATGATGCGAACTTTTTCGAAACAAAATAAAACTGCCTTGAAAATAAATTTTAACTTCTAACATCGAAAAATAACCTGACGTTCTGAGCGGATTCAATTATTTTCCAGATTATTCACATATATAAAAAGAAAAAGGCACCATCTAGTTTATATAGTCTTTATATAGGGCGTTAGTAAAGCTTTTCGCAGGTACTCACCCCGTCATTTGCTGCCGATGGATACGGAAGTTGACTGAGAAATATCGTTATGACGATGAAACAAAATGGCAGCAAGTGGATGTAAAACATTTTGAAGTCGTACTGACAGCTTTTGGATGAGCAACGAACATTTTTATTTGAACCTGTCTTGCTCATTTCATTCAGTCGTACTCCGTAAATTCAGTGGTGCGACTGGAATGTCTTCGATCTCACTCGTTCTCCCTTTGAATGCACGGGTTAAAAGAGCATGGAAAACGAAGGTTTTTATCTCATTGTCCAGCCTTGTCTAACATACGTGTTTCAAATAAGAAAAGAGAGATACATATGTTTTCCCATTTCCCATGCACAACGGGCAATTTTTTGTCGCATGCATATGTCAATTATATCATGACGTAAATTAGACGCGGAGCCAACGTAATATAACTAATTATTGGTTAAAAAAAAAAAAAAAATGGTAGGATAAAAATAGATTGTTTCCTCCATTCTGAGTGTGTAAATTTTATTTATAGATTTAAACTTCGATGTTTCGAAAGTTGGTAGTAAACAGTCGAAGTGACTTCTTTTCGAAAAATCTTTAAGTTTCACTTCCTACACTGAGAGAATTCTTTTTTTAATCCAAGGTGTACATTGTTTGTCTTAAAGTAACTGCACAGTGAAATATTGACTGATGGGAAATTCTTTTAACCCAAGAAAAATGTTTGCTGCCACAAGTAAAAGATTCCTTGTTGTGACAGTGATTCTCCTTCATGCAATCAGAACTTACGTATTTCCTTGTTTTTAAAGAAGTGACTTCTCTCAGTTTACTTACCTAAGTTTGCAGTGGCGTCATTTGGGGGGGGGGCAGGGCGGGCGCCCCTGAAATGTTTCAACTTTTTGGCCCCTCGGAAGGGGGGGGATCAAAAGCTGAGTAAGGTGACCTCTATTGTCTATTGTGGGATACATCAATTATATATAACCTGACCATTTTGGCGACAATTAGAGGTCGGTGTCGCTTTTCACATTTGAGATATCGAATGTCAAAGTTTCATTTACAAAGTTTAATATTTCGAATGTAAAAAACGATATTTACCTATAGTTTGCGCCAAAATGCTCATTGTTTTTAATGCCCTTCCGATCGATAAATCACACAACAGGGATCATCTTACAGAGCTTTTGAGATAGCTTTGAGATTTTGTTTTTTGGCTCCCCTGAGGGGCACAAATAAACGTTAAAAAATGTTGGGGGCTCTAAATCCTACATTTGACTTTTGTATCAAAGCCGTATTTTGTTCTGAAAAAGACTTGCTTTTTGGAGTATTTTAAGAATCCTAGTTTTATAAAATCCGTTTTTTTTTTTTTAATTTTAATCGATGCAAAACGATATAAGGTCACAACTTCTCACAATCACACATCCGTGAGCATCCCTGGCAGTGGCGTCGCGTGCCATCTGGCAACAATGCAACTGCTCCATTTAAACTCATTGAATACATCGAATTTTCCTTGTGCACTGTGCACCCCCTGAATTCGATATTTTACATGAGTTTAAATGGATAGAATACATTGTTGCCAAATTGCACGCGGCGACGCCACTGATCCCTGGTCTTGAAACTTGCCAACATTTTGTAACGATACAAATAATTATACTCCTAAAATAGGCGCGCTCGCAGTTATCTTTATTGGTATTGTTTTATACAACCGGATACAAAGCAGTGACAAAGCGTGCAAGCTAGCAACTTTGCATTTGGCTCATTAAAACCCACGAAAAATATCGAACTATTTAGGGATCGGCGATAAGCATCGAAATCGAGCTTTTTTATGGTTTAAAATGGATGAAATGTCACGCTTCTGGATAGCACACTTTGCTGTTGGGACAAAAATACCTAGGGAGGGTATGCAACATGCAATGCAGCTAATATACATGCAAGTGTTGAATGGTATAGCGAGCGTAGCGTTTTGCATACCCTGGCCAGATATCCTTGTCCAGAATATTACTCTTAGGACCTTTAATTTTTTTTTTAATAGAAACACGTTGACAAAAAACGATGCATCCATAATTGAAGGGAATTATGTATTAAAAAAAAAAAAAAAAAAAAAAAAAAATGTTAATAATAATAATAACAACAAAATATTTACGCAGTATGGACCTAACACGCAAACTAAGCAACGTCACAATTTTTGCGATTGTTTTTCCAAGGCTCAAATATTTTAACAACTGTATGTCAGAGGTCAGAGGTGGTACAATCGAAACTAGGTTCCGTTCCAATCATTATAGATGAAAGCTGAAAATAAACCACGAGTTGTCACTAATGCAGCAAAAGCATACAGTAATTAGTAGGGAAGAAAGATCCATTTTTTATCGATTTTTCAGTTTTTTGCTTTGGATCAAAAGTGGCAATTTTTTCAGACTCAAAGTAAGCAATTTGACCAGAATATTATCGTGTATAAAATCAACATTGGAAGCCTTTTTTTACCGACTCAAAAATAAAACATGAAAACAACAAACTGTCGCGTCGCATTGGCGTTTTTACTTTTTCTCTCTCGTCACAATTTTTTATCACTCTTATCGAGACATCAATTTTTCACCGTTTTGATATTATGCGAGTATGGTATTCAACACTTCATTGGCGGCTCGTGCTATTTGGCAACCATATTTTTTGCCATTTGAACCTATGCAAAAGTATCGATTTCTCAGGGATTCAATGATCTCCTGTACATCGATTATTTAACAAAAGTTGAAATGGAGAGAATCCGTTGTGGCTAATAACTATAAGTATTAACGACTTTTGTCTTCATACCAAATATTTATTCGGTCAAGTACAAAACATGTTTTTTCTTAGCAAAGTTGTTATTATTTTATCTTTTCGCCATTTTTTTAGTCTCCTATTTTTCTATTTCTCTCTTCTCCTCTCTCTCTCTTTCTCACTCTTTTCCTTTCTTTTTCTCTCTTTCTCTCTCTTTCCCCTCTCTATCTCTGTCTTTCAATCTCTTTTTCTCTATTTTTTCTCTTTTTCTCTCTTTTCTCTCTATTTCTCTCTTTCTCACTCTTTTCCTTTCTTCTTCTCTCTTTTCCTCTCTTTTCCTCTCTTTCTCTGTCTTTCACTCTCTCTTTTCTCTCTTTTTCTCTCTTTCTCACTCTTTTCCTTTCAGTTTCTCTCTTTCACTGTCTTAACCTCTCTCTCTCTGTCTTTCACTCTTTTATACTCCCTTTTTCTCCCTTTCTCACTCTTTTCCTTTCTTCTTCTCTCTTTCCCTCTCTTTCCCTCTCTTTCTCTGTCTTTCACTCTCTTTTTTCTCTCTTTTTCTCTCTTTCTCACTCTTTTCCTCTCTCTTTCTCTCTTTCTCTGTCTTCCCCTCTCTTTCTCTATCTTCCACTCTTTTATTCTCCATTTTTCTCTCTTTCTCACTCTTTTCTTTTCTGTTTCTCTCTTTCTCTCTCTTCCCCTCTCTTTCTCTGTCTTTCACTCTTTTATTCTCCCTTTTTCTCTCTTTCTCACTCTTTTCCTTTCTTCTTGTCTCTTTTCCTCTCTTTCCCTCTCTTCCTCTCCATCTTTCACTCTCTTTTTCTCTTTCTCTTTCTTTCTCTTTTTCTATCTGTTTCTATATTTTTCATGAAGTGAGGCCCTCTCTTAGGTCTGAAGCCTTACGCACTTGCGTATTTTGCGTAATGGTAAATCCGCCCCTGACCTCACCCATTTCTCTACGGGAGAAAGAAATGGTGATATGCAGCACACAGCTGATTGACATCTGCTCAGTAATTACAAGCGTGATCCCAATGTCGTAGAATATGGTTCATCTACAATACACTCCGCGGATAATAACGATTTTCGATGGCCGAAATCCTCAGAAAAGGTTGTGTCCCGTTGCTTAATTCTTTTCATGTAAATTATTGGTATTGGGTTTTCGTTTCCGCATTAAAACGGACCAAATGGTCAATGCCATTTCTCACGTAGAGTGATTAGAAATGGGGCAGTTGCAAGCGTCTAAAATGTTGAGTTTTTTTATGAAGAAAATGAAAGTACTAGATGAGCTGAGAACAAAGATGCCTTTGGTTTCTCCTCAAGTCCCATTGTTCCGGAGACGAGAATTTGGCCCGAAATACATTGTTTTAAATGGGAATTTCGCGTTGTGACGTCACTACACACACGATTTTATACAACTTTACACGCTTGTATCTCCGAAACCGGGACACTTATGAAAAAACCAAAGGCATTATTGTTCTTAGCTCATCAAGCACTATTATTTTCATTATAAAAAACACAACATTTCAGACCCTTGCAACTGCCCCATTGTATGGGCAAACAAGCTTAATAATAGAGCAACATTGTGAATGGATAAAGTTGTGGAGTGGGCGGTAAGGTCTAGGTCCAAATGAGAAGAACAAAATTTTGCTTGGACTTTAAAGTCAAACCTCAGCAGATATCTAATGTTTTCATCAGTTCTATTTGTTTGCCTTTGCATTTCCTTTCTTTCTTTTAAAAAATGTTTTCTCCTTCTCTTCAATGGGTCTGTTGCAAACTTTTGCTGCAGCGCTATGGAGTGTTCACTCTTATGTGAAATCGCGTGAAAATCCCATTAATGGCATCAGAAAGTCATAAAATGCAGTATAAAACTCACGAGAGATGTTTAATGAAATCCAAGATGGCGGTAAAATATCGAGCAACCTGTATGCATGCACCGCGAACATCCAAGGATAACCAACCTCGCAATATCGATCACACCCAAACACAACGTAAATAAACACATGACCTCTGGAGCTGTGAGGTTGTCAACGTTGGCAATCCTTGTATGTTAAAGGTGCATGCATACAGATTGCTCGATATTTTGCCGCCATCTTGGATTTCATTCAATGCCTCTTGTGAGTTTATTATCGCATTTCATGACTTTCTGATGGACTTTTCGGGCGATGTTACCTACGATGGTACACTCTTTATCGTTGTAGCAAAAGTTTGCAACAGACCCATTATCGGTTGTTTTTCTCAATTTCGTTGCAGGGTATTTTCCTTCGTTTGTAAATTATTTACAAAACCCTGCTCCTAGTGGTTTTCACCATGTTTGTGGAGTATACATATAAGTGGAACCGTGCGCCACTCTGGTGTTGTTTAGACTTGACCTTGGTGGGTACCGCCACATATACACGGAGAAAAATTTACCGCAGGTGCCACTTAGAACTCTGGTAATCACCAAAGTGAGTTTGGAAGTGGATGCCGTGATTTTTTAGTGAGCTCATCTCATTGCTGCAGGATTTTAAATCCGAATATACTATTATATTAAACCTGCGGGCAGTGGCGTCGCGTGCCATCTGGCAACAATGCAACTGCTCCATTTAAACTAATTAAAAATATCGAATTTTCCTTGTGCACTGTGCACCCCCTGAATTCGATCTTTTACATGAGTTCAAATGGATAGAATACATTGTTGCCAAATTGCACGCGACGCCACTGCCCGCGGGCCGATCGCGTTTACTTCAGTGGCGTCGCGTGCAATTTGGCAACAATGGATTCTATCCATTTAAACTCATGTAAAAGATCGAATTCAGGGGGTTCACAGTGCACAAGGAAAGTTCGAAATATTTAATGAGTTCAAATGGAGCAGTTGCATTGTTGCCAGATGGCACGCGACGCCACTGGTTTACTTCATCGTTAGACCGATCGTTAAGACTGTTTATGAGTGATTCTATTGGTCGAAAATTGTAGAGCTTGGCCGTTGCTATGGTCAGTGGCGTAATCTTAGGGGGGGCATGACCTTTTTGCCCCTCCAATATTTGAGAAGGGGGGGAAAAGTATCATTTTGCCCCCCCAATAATTTGATGAAAAAGAGGAAGGTAGAAAGGAAAAGACGGGAAAATACAACAAAATAAAGGAAGAAAGGAATAATTACAGGAACCGAGAAGCAAACATTGGCAAGAATAAGTGGCTCTATTTTACCCTGAAACTGCGCCTAAAGTAAATCTAAAGTAAAAAATTCCTCTGTTGTCAATGAAATAAAGAAAATATACATTGAGTCTACTAACTTCTGTTCTGTCGGTTTGTTATTTTTGAAAGATTTGATTGCATAAAATATAGTCTGAGAGAACCCAAATGTTCAAATTTTTCCGGGGGAATACCCCCGGACCCCCTATTACTGGAATGTCCCCCCCAGATTCCCCAAAGTATCGGACTATTTGCTACCCCCTCCCCTCAAAAAGAATCTAAAATTTTACGCCACCAAGTGGAACATTACATTTACTGCAGTTTTAAATTTCCAGATGACTTCTAACCGTGAGGAACAGTTTCCCAAAGCCTAGAAATATCACCTTCATCAATAAGCTGAAAGTCTAACTGAAAAGTTCTCTTTTTGCCTGAGAAATGAAGAAAATAAACGTAAAATCTATTTTTAATTTGTTTAAATTTTGTGGCATTTTTATGCGATAACATTGCTTAAAATAACGTCTGAGAGAGCCTGAATTTCCAAATTTTTCCGGGGGAGGACCCCCGGACCCCCCCTCTCACTGGGGGGTGTCCCCCCAGACCCCCCATAGTGCATCTCTCAAAAGTTGGTTTGCCCCCCCAATAATAATCCCAAGTTTACGCCACTGGCTATGGTAACCATCGTTAAGAGTCGCGTTATTCAAAGGTTATTAATTAAAGTAACTTTTAAAGAGCGGGCACTTTTACGATGGTCACCATAGCAAAGGGCCACATTTTACAATTTTCGACCATAGAATCACTCAAATACAGTCTTAAGGATCGGTTTAGCGATAAAGTAAATTATCGGCCCGCTGTATCAAAAAATTGATAAAACTCTATTACACACATAATTATAGTCTCACTTTGCAGAAAATTAATAAATACTTGTCGATGATCCTGACTAATTTTTTTTTACGCAACGGACTACGGAGTCTGGTTAAAATTATTTATTTTTTATCCTTTCGACCCTGAGAAGTACTTATCTCAGTATTAGCATGTTATTAGCTTCCCTTAAACAATCGTTTAGACTATTGAGTGGAGAATATGAAACAATATCCCTTCATTAACTTAACAGCAAAGTGGTGTATTTTGATCCTTCGTGCTCCACCTGATGTTTCAAAGGTCCTCAGACCAAGAATCGGCCTCAATTTATCGTAGAAGGATAAACATTATGAGCACTCTCTCTTGTTGACTGAAAAAAGCGTGGAAACCGAGCTTCTGTTTTGCGTATAATCATTGACATTTTTCATTTCACCGATGATTCCACCGGTTGAGAAAAGATTACACATTTCAGTTCAGTGTACGACTGTACTGCACGAAAATAATCTGATCTGTAATATTTTCTCAATCGGTGCAATCGACGTAAAAATAGTAAAATATCTGCAGGTTTTTTTTAAAGTCATCGACGACTCCACCGATTTAGAATAGATTACAGATCAGAGTATTTCCGTGCAGCACAGTCGCATACAGTGAACTGAACTGTGTAATCTTCCCTCAACCGGTGGAATCATCGGTGAATTGAAAAAGTCATGAATGATAGGCAAAGCGGTTATTCAAGGCAAAATTTGACGCACTTAGTTGCGGTGATGTGTTTGTGTTTGACGTCCAGCCTGCTAGACAAATTTATTTCTAGATCCCTTGGTACTCTCCTACTTTGCGTCACAAACACATTAAATTAAGATCCATGAACTAATTTAGATACCTGATGCGCAACGATATTGAGACCTGTATTTAAAAAACAATACCCCCAATTCGCGCCACTTTTTAATGAAATTATGACGTTGGAAGCGGACTAAGGAAAAAAGGAACACTGTTAAAAAAAAAAAAAAATGGAGTGAGGACGAAATAATCGAAGCCGTTCGTCCGCCAAAGAATTCGATGGAGTGAGAATTACCGGTGTCAGAACAGAAGGGAGTGAAATTTGACGGAGTGGGAATGGACGGAAAGAGAATGAACGGGGCAGTGGCGTCGCGTGCAATTTGGCAACAATGTATTCTATCCATTTAAACTCATGTAAAAGATCGAATTCAGGGGGTGCACAGTGCACAAGGAAAATTCGATATATATAATGAGTTTAAATGGAGCAGTTGCATTGTTGCCAGATGGCACGCGACGCCACTGGAACGGGGTGAGACTCTCAGGGCATCGAACCGAACCGAACCGTGAACCGCGAACCGCTCCGAATCGCCGAATTTCCGAACCGCGAACCTTTTTTCCACTGAGGCGGAGAACCCGAACCCGAATCGAACCGACTGGCTGAACCCGGTTCGAACCGGTTCAACGGCTTAAAAAAAGAGATCTTGTAAAATAACCTGAAAAGGGAAAAGAGCGAAAAGTTTGAGCATTTACTCTGTGAGTACTCGATGGATCTCAAAATCGCATACTTTTCGCATAGAAAGATTACACAGTGTCACGCATCTAAACAAATTTGATGCAACTGAACGTTGATTGGTCTACTGTTTCGTTTGAAGGTATGAGGGTCTAAAAAGTCTGTAGCATGCCGAGTCACGTGATACGCGGGTTGCAATCAGCGCCCAGTTGATTGTAAACCAGTACATTCTGACTCATTTTATCATCTTTTAGTCCACTGTTTTTTTCTGTTTCTGAATGGGTCTGTTGCAAACTTTTGCTACAACAATTAAGAGAGTTCAGTTTAATGTAAAATTGCCTGAAAAATCCATGGGTGGCATCAGAAAGTCATAAAATGCAATAATAAACTCACAAGAGGTGTTTAATAAAATCCAAGATGGCGGTAAAATATCGAGCAATCTGTATGCATGCACCGTGAACATCCAAGGATGGCCAACTTGACAACAGTGGCGGATCCAGCCCTCGCGAACGGGGGGGGCGAATTTTGGATTTTCGCCCCTAAATGACCCCCTTTTCTTGTTTTCGCTCTTGCTTTTCCCCTTCCTCTCCCCTCTTTTCCCACTTTTTGGGCCGAACGGGGGGGCGATCGCCCCCTTCGCCCCCCCCTGTATCCGCCAATGCTTGACAACCTGACTGGAGGTAGAGGTTATGTGTTTGTTTACGTTGTGATTGATTGTGATCGATATTGTGAGGTTGGCTATCCTTGGATGTTCGTGGTGCATGCATACAAATTGCTCGATATTTTACCGCCATCTTGGATTTCATTAAACGTCTCTTGTGAGTTTATCATTGCATTTTATGACTTTCTGATGCCACCAATGGACTTTTCAGGCGATTTTACATAAGATTAAACACTCTTAATCGTTGTAGCAAAAGTTTGCAACAGACCCATTCTGAGCAATGTGTCTGTTGCGAAACTTTGCCCCAGCAGCAAATAGGGCTGGTTGAAGTATAAAATCAATACAACTAAGCACGTTCAAGATTGTTCGAACCTCTCAACTGCCGCCGCAAATGTTTGAACTCGACCAAATTTTCTCCAAACCGAACCGCTCCGAACCGGTTCACAAATGTCTGAACCGGTTCGGAGCGGTCCGGAAAGTCGCGTGAACCCAAACCGAACCGCGAACCTTTTTTTTCGTGAAGTGTGAACCGCGAACCGAACCCGAACCGATTTTTGCCGCGGACCGATGCCCTGGGTGAGAGGCACTCCGCACGGGGTGCGAGAACTCCGCATGGGGATGAGAGACACTCCTTCTAATCTCACTCCGTCAAATTCTACTCCCTTCTGATTCCGGTAATTCTGACTCCGTCAAATTCTACTCCCTTCTGACTCCGGTAATCCTCACTCCACCAAATTGTAAGGCGGACAAAATGCTTCGATTATTTCGGCCGCACTGCGTTTTTTTCAACGATGAATAAGCTCGGTTTCAGAAACCGCGTTCACACCACCAGTGGCGTACCGTGCAATTTGGTAACGTTATAATGGGTACATTTAAACCCATGAAAAAGATCGAACTATTGGGTGTTCAGTAAACACCTTTGTATTCGACCATGACAATAAATTTCAACATCTTTACATGTCCTCACAACATTGTAAGCATGATTTCTTGCTGATAGGACAGGATCAAAGGAAGCTCTCCATCCATGGCGAGCGACACGAACCAAAGAACGCAATCAAGACTAGAGTCCAAAAATTCTTCAAAACCATCCCCACTGAAGAATTCAGGAAGACGATTCAACAAACTTGGGAAGACCGTGTTGTGAGACCAGTGATTTGAGTTTAGGGTGAAATTATATGAACACCTTTTTTCACTGAAAATATTAACGATTTATTTTGGAAGAATGTGTTACTCGTAGAGGAGTCGAACCGCGAATGCCAGGAGCTCCAAGCCGAGGGTTGGCATCAACCCTCGGTTTTGAAGATCCTGCGGTTTCGCGGAAAATCAAGAATGAAAAGACATAGAAAATTATGAAAAGAGTTACGGAATGTTGAGACATGGCTTTTTTAAAAGGAACCAAAATTATGAATAGAGTCAGACATGGCATAGATTCTTTTTTAGAGAGAAGCATTGTGCTCTGGCTGGGCGCCGGCGAGCTGCATTATATGAGGTGAGCTCGCGGATTGCGGCTGACTTGCGATGTCGCACAGTGCATTGCGAGATCGCTGGTTACGAACTAATGGTAATGGCGCACAGTGAGCTACGCAGGCGCCAGCCAGGGACACAACAACCGCATGAAAAAGAAAGTGAATAAGATTTGAAGGTAACTACTTAGAGAAAGAGAGAGAGATTCTTGAAGGCTTAGAAAACAGCAGAAATGTGGATTAATTGAACTTTGTATATTTTTGTAAAAATAATTTTTTGTTATAATTAAAAACCCGTCAGCGGTTGTCTTTCGTCCTATTTTCAAAATGACACAACTTGATCAGTTTCCATTAAAGGAAGTTGATCTTGCGGTTTCATCGATTTCTTTTTACTCCCTCTCTCTAATGAAAACAAGGTCAATTCTGTGGTTAGCTTAGTTTTCAAAGGGGATAAGCGCAGTCTAGGTATTTTTGAGACCAAAATAAAACATTTATTTCCGATGAACATCCCCCTTTTGAGTTTTTTTAAAAAAAAAAAAAAAAATTATGGTTTTTTGGAATAGCGACCACCACCATGAACCAAAAATGTCATGAAAGTTGGAATCTCGAGGTGTGACCTCGATAAATTCAGAAATTCATTCAGACTGTACGTTTCAGGCAATGTTGGACCTTTAACGGCACGCATTTCATGTTACTGATTAATTAATACAGATTACTAAAGGCAGATAAGAAAAACTTTTAGAAATTTATTTGGTCCATTTGCATTTTAAACTATAGGTATACGACGCGTATGAAGCGAGTTGATTGCTGCACAATATGGGAAATTCAGCGCTTTCACCATGGTGAGCGGCTGTAGATAATTATTATGCAACCCACCACCCCGCTGCTTCTTAGGGCCGCCCACCATGGTAAAAGCGCTGACTTTTCCACATTGTGCAGCGATTATCTCTCCTTACACGCGTCGTATCGAAAAAATGCAAACGGACCTAAAATCTTTCTAAGAGATTTCCCCGCATCGAATTTTTGTAAGTACTTCTTCAAATTGTTAATCCTGAACATCAAATGTGTGCCGTCACAGGTACAACAATGTCTGCGAAAAGTTAACACTAAACAGTCAGACTCAGTTTCTGATTCATGATTTCTCGAGGACATTGATGGAATTTTCACGGAAAAATACTTCGGATCGCGCAGTTTCATAACATTTGGCTGATAATTGTGATCGCTATTCCAGAAAATCCACACATTTTTTTTTTTTTTTAACTTTGGGGTCTGTGGCTCAAAAGGGGGATATTTTTGGACCCGTATGTTCATCAGAAAAAGAGTCTTAGTTTGGTCTCAAATATTATGTTCCCGAAGTTTAACACATCAGCTTTGTTACACTCTGTATAGTAAACGGTACCGAACGGTGGAAGGGATGAATCTGAAAAGACCATTAACTGCAGTTTCACACCACAGAGACACAAAGAATGATGGCACAAACGCTAGAATTCTGGTATTTTTTTTTTTTTCAGTGTGCTTTTCCGGAGCATCGCCAATATTGCTTTAAATGGGAAAAAAGACTTACGAGCAGACCTGTCCTTTTCGAGGCCCTCTAGTCGCCAATTAGGATCAGGGCTCTCAAAACGTCCCCTCTGCTGTTCCGGGGCATTGCCAATGTTATTTTAAATGGGAAATTAGACTTACGGGCAGACTTGTCCTTTGCGAGACCCTCTAGTCGCCAATTAGGAGCAGGGCTCTCAAAACGTCCCCTCTGCTGTTCTGGGGCATTGTCAATGTTATTTTAAATGGGAAATTAGACTTACGAGCAGATCTGTCCTTTTCGAGACCATCTAGTCGCCAATTAGGAGCAGGGCTCTCAAAACGTCCCCTCTGCTGTTCTGGGGCATTGTCAATGTTATTTTAAATGGGAAATTAGACTTACGAGCAGACCTGTCCTTTTCGAAACCCTCTATTCGCCAATTAGGAGCAGGGCTCTCAAAACGTCCCCTCTGCTGTTCCGGGGCATTGCCAATGTTATTTTAAATGGGAAATTATACTTACGAGCAGACCTGTCCTTCTTGAAACCCTCTATAGTCGCATATTACGAGCAGGGCTCTCAAAACGTCCCCTCTGCTGTTCTGGGGCATTGCCAATGTTATTTTAAATGGGAAATTAGACTTACGAGCAGACCTGTCTTACTCGAGGCCCTCTAGTCGCCAATTATTGGAGCAAGGCTCTCAAAACATACCGTCTGCTCCTTTGAGAGTCTTAGGACATCCTCAATCATATTTTAAATGGGATGAAAGATTTTTGAGCAGACTGGTTCATTTTGAGGCTGCTATTCTCAACGCGAACATGGCAAAGTGTGCCTGTAGAACATTAGATTTTTGCCATTTATTTTGTGAAAATATTTGGTGAAACAAAATATATAAATATAATGTAATCCGTATTTTTTTTGTTGATTTATTTTTTTCCAGTGGTTTTTTGGTCCAATTCTAAAATCATATCTATTCATAAGTTTTGTCAAGCTTGCATTTCGTGGAAAATCCAATCCTATTGTCCATAGTATTACACCTGTATTACACCTTTCAGGTGTAAAAACCCAGATTCTATGCCTTTTCAAATGGCGCAAACCGCGGTTTGGGCAAATGACTTGCCTTTGAGCTACAGCTGCTCAAAGTTGCCCCGCGAAAAAGACCCCAGGCGAGGGTCCTTTGGGACCCCTCGCCAGTAATAATGGGTTAAAAAATACACAACGCGGAATGCATTGGAAACTTTGCTGTAACGGACGTTCGAGACGTCTGAAGTTATCAATCTCTACTTTCCTCTGCTTCGCTGAAACGTCGAAGTTCATCTTTCACACGATAGAGCGAGGTAGCTATTTCGCTTTCGTCGGAATCCTGAAACGCTCGCGTTCAAATGTAATTTTGAAGCTAGTCTTGACACTCGTATCAATTGATTCATACACCGGTGATGCAACCAAGATATCTTCCGTCTCTCTCATTCCCTCTTTGAATGTTTGTAAAGACAAAGGATAGAAAGAGGAGGCTTGATTCCCTCCTTAGTCTATCCTTGTTTAACCCTTTGCGGGGCAACGTCTTTTTTCACCGACCAACTTTATTTTTTATTTCCTGAGCTTCTGGGGCAAAGGCTAGTGTTGCTAACCATTTAAATAGGTTCATAGATTGGTAAAGTATGATCCCAGAATGGTATGAACCAGTGTGGGTGGCTTGGGGCACTAGCCACTGCCCTTGAAGCTCAGAAAATGATAAAATAAGGAGGCTATAGTAGTACTAGCCACTGCCCCTAAAAGGGATAACACACCCGTTTCAATAGAGAAAAGAGATAGAGAGAGAATTTCAGTGTTAAGAAAACTGGTGGTTTACTAGCATGAATTTGTATTCGAAAATTCGGATCTGATTTCTTGGGTAAATATCGACTATAGAGTGAGCGAGATAAAGCATTTGTTTGGATCCAATTTTGATCGTGACGTCATCACACGGAGAAAAAATTATATTTAGGGCTACCAGAATTACTTCTAGTAATAGTTAAATGTAATTCGCGTATCCTTAACTAGATTTCTAGTAATATTCAAAATACATTTTTTGTTGAAACTAGCAATATCTTCACTGATACCAGAATTACATTTAACTATTACGTAGAAGTAATTCTGGTAGCCCCAAATATAAATTTTTTTCCGTGCACTAAACAGGTTTAAGTTGCGAAAACTGAGAGGGTAGCTTCCTCTGGCGTGGCTCCAAAGCTCTTACCTGGACTCTTTTGACTAAAATGATGCGTATATTTCTATGTATAACTGCTTTAGAAGTTATGTATAGTGGCGCTTTTACCTTATGTACACTGAAAAAAAATAAGCTAAATTTAACTAATTTCTACTTAAAAGTATGGACACCACTTAAAACTGTTAGTTTGACTATTTGAATTAGTAAAATTAACACCGTGCCGTGTTAAATAGGACGGCATGGAGTTAATTTTACTAATTCAAATAGTCAAACTAACATTTTTAAGTGGTGTCCATACTTTTAAGTAGAAATTAGTTAAATTTAGCTTATTTTTTTTCAGTGTAAAAGTATATCAAGCTGTCATGTGACGATTTATGGACTCTGAAAAATTCAATGTGTATTGAAGCGAATTTTCGCGACGAATATATCCAACGAAATCATACAAACTCATTGCCAACCTACGCATGATAACAGTGGACGATACGAAACTGGATCGTGTTTTTCGAACTTTTTCGGTGTTTTCAGGCATCGATGGCATCAATTCGATTTTGAATTCAAGTCCGGAGGTGAATTCGAAATCGAATTGTTGCCATCGATGCCCCAAAAACACATCTGAAAACACAATTGGGTTTCCTCAAATATGTAGTTAGGTTGGTATTGTTTATCGTATTCGATCGCGAAAATTGAAACAACAGATGCGACACCCGGAAAAATCAATTTAAAATTAATTTTAACGCTTATAAATGTAAATTGGACTAGTTTAGTTCTGTGGTGAGAATGAGGAGACGAGCAGAGCTGATTACAAGGCACCTGTTTCAATAGAATTGGCTGGGTAAGAGTGAAGGAGTTTGGGGGGGGGGGTGGATGGGGAAGTAAACAGTATGAATAGGGGAAGGGGCGAAGTGATGTACGATGAACGTTGCTTGTCATTTTAAGCCATTTTGGGAGTAATCTGTGATTGAATTTCGTAATTGTTGAATGTGCTCACCGTAATTTTTGCTATATTTCACTCAAGAATAAAATATTCAATCGCATATAGCAAAAGTTAGCAAGATCCGCATTGTCCTGAAAGAAATTACGAAACAAATTAGGAATTTCCCGGGTGAACACTCCCCCCCCCCGTCCACAAGCTGGTGATTGTCTCCTCCCCAGACCACCGATTGGGGATTTGGAACACGGCCACCTCTGGAAAATTTGTCTGGCTATCAGAGGCGGCTTTTCATGTGAGACAATTTTTTTTTTTTTTTTTTTTTTTTTTTTTTTTTTTAAAAATTCACATTTTTTTGATGGCGGAGAAGGAAAAAAATTTAAAAAAAAAATAACGTAAAAAGACTTAAAAGCTTATGTGTTATCACTCATTGTTTCAATCATCGAATAATTGTGAATGAAACAAAGTATATCGGGA